>CAUYQG010200835.1:0-38848 GCA_963574415.1 Tarsius wallacei | reverse complement strand
TGCAATCCCAGCACTTTGGGAGACTGAGTTGAGTGGATTGCCTGAGTCTGCGTGTTCGAGACCAGCCCAGGCAACTTGGCTAGACCTTGACTCTACAATAAATCAAAAATTAGCTGAGTGCAGTAGCACGTGTATGTAGTTTCAGTTACTCGGAAGGCTGAGGCGGAAGGATAGCTGGAATCCGGCAGGCCAATGCTGGGGTGGCCGTGAACATGCCACTGCACTCTAGCCTGGGCAACGGAGTGATCCTTCCACATCAGCCTACAGGTGCATGCCACCATGCCTCTCCCCCCACCCCCGCCCCCCATCGTAGAGACGCTGATCTGGAACCCCTGGGCTCAGGCAATCCACTCACCTCGGCCTCCCAAAGTGCTGGAATTACAGGCTGTGCCACCAAGCCTGGCCTAGTTTTGGGTTTTTGAGCTTTGAGTTTTATCACACAAATAAGAGGCTAAATCGAAAAGTTTTTAGTTTTAACGTCATCAGCTGGCAGGGCTCGGTGGGCGGAGCGTGCCACTGCACTCCAGTCTGGGCAACAGAGTGAGACTCCAACTCCACAAAATAAAAAAAGTCATCTAAAGCAGAATCACCTGGGAAACTTGTTTTTTGTTTTTGTTTTTTTGCTTTTAAACTGATCTCCAAGACTAGAATCAGAACCTATAGGAATAGGATATTTGTATAGGCTCACTCTGTGATTCTGGGGCAGAGTAAGAAAGTTTGAGAACCACCATTTAAGAAAATGACTCTTCTCCAAATCAGAATTTAGTATCCACTAGATGGTGCTAGGAATTCAAAGATAGAACTTCCTGGTACCGTATATACAGAAGGTACCAAAAAAATGTATACACATTTTAAGTCTGACATTCACTCAAAAGATGGCATTAATCAAATGAGTGCTAGCATAACCACGTGACGGGCAGGACAGTGAAAGAAAATGGCAGAAGATGGTTGAGCGAATGCCATACTACACATAGCTACCATAATTTAATTTAACTTTGAAAAGTAATACAAAATGTATATATATTTTTGGGGCATCCCTTGTATTTCCCTTTGAGTATACAGGAGTGTCATTTTCCTTCCTTTCTACCCTCTCCTTCACATCTCCCCACTTTTAGAGAAGTTATATCATACCAAAATAAATATTTTCCTCAGAATCAGTTTAGCAGTTCCTCCTTGAATTTATTTTGGTTATAACAAACAGGCTTGTTTTGAGGGGATCTTGAGAAGAGGTTGTTTCAGCATTCTCCTTTTCCCTAGCTTCTTACTTTCTGAGTGCAAATATTTAAAAGAGGAAAACCCACTGTGAGTGGTGGCCTCATCAGCAATGAGTGATTTCATAAGAAAGGGTTATGTGACAAGTTCCTAAAAGCCACATTTTACCATTTTTAGTTTTGATTCCTATCCTTTCCAAAAACCATGACTTCCAAAGTGGACCAAACTGTGAGTTTATTCTTTCCTAACTCCCACTGCTTCAGTTCAAATATATTTGACAACTACTTTAATAACCATTTTATCCTTTCTTCATCCTCAGATTTTGTACACTTTTTAAAAACTCCCCCAGTACTTTGGGAGGCTGAAGCGAGAGGATTGTCTGAGCTCGGAGGTTCAACACCAGCCTGGGCAACTTGGTGAGACCTTGTCTCTACGATAAATCACAAAAACTAGGAACACCTAAGCCCAGCAGGTCGAGGCTGTGGTGGCCGTGAGCCTGCCACTACGCTCCAGCCTAGGCAACTAAAAAAAATTTTTAAAATCCCATGTGGATGAAAATTTCTTTCTTTTTTTTTTTTGAGTTGGAGTCTCACTTTGTAGCCCAGACTGGAGTGCAGTGGCCACTCACAGCCACCCCAGCGTCAACCTGCTGAATTCCAGCAATCCTTCTGCCTCAGCCTTCCAAGTAGCTGGAAATACAGGTCTGTGCTACCATGCCCAGCTAATTTTTAATTTAATGTAGAGACGAGGTCTTGCCAAATTTCCCTGGCTGGTCTCGAACCCACAGGCACAGGCAATCCACTTGCCTCATCCTCCCAAAGTTCTGAGATTACAGGCTGAGCCACCAAGCCCAGCAGTGGATGATAATTTTGACTTCAAAATGTTTCTGGAGTCCATTTATTTGAAATCTGCTCAAGGACATTGTATTTATTACAAGTGTTTAATTATTTTTAGATGTGCATTAAACAGAAATGGCTAGAAGGTTAAGCAAGACAACATATTTCTTGTATTAATCTTTGTCTTAGTACGTTTGTGCTGCTACAACAAAATACCTGAGACTGGGTAATTAATAAAGAAAATAAATTTATTTTCTCATTGTTCTGGAGGCTGGAAAGTCCAAGATCAAGTTGTCAGCATCTGGTGAAAGCCTTCTTATTGTGTCCTTACACAGAAGAAAGAAGAAAGGACAAACTAACCGAATGCCACATGAAGTCTCTTTTATAAGGGCCTTAATCTCACTAATGAGGGGGAAACCCTCATGGCCTAATCAACTCTTAAAGACCCTACTATTATAATTACACATTGGCAAAATCTGAATTTTGGCGTAGGTACATTCAAACCTTAGCAATCCTACAAATATCTATTGAGGGCCGGGTACAGTGGCTCATACAGGTAATCCCAGCACTCTGGGAGGCCAAGGCAGGAGTATGGCTTGAGCCCAGGAGTTCGGGACCAGCCTAGGCAACATATCAAGACCTCATCTCTTTAAGATAATCAAAAAATTAGCCCAACATGGTGGTGTGCACCTGTAGTCCCAGCTACTCAGGAGACTGAGGCAGGAGAATCACCTGAGCCCAGGAGGTCAAAGCTGCATTGAATGATGGTCATGCCACCGCACTCCAGCCTGAGTAACAGAGTGAGATCCTAACTCAAAAAAAAAAAAAAGTATTGAGAAACTATATGTACCAGGCACTGTGATACACAATGGTTATGAATACAGGATTGAACAAAACAAACAAGTAGTAGCTCTCATGGATTTGTATTCTAGTTGGTAGAAAAGTATAGAGAAAAAAAGAAAAATAAATTAAGATAAATATAGAGAGTTATAACTCTTTAAACAATAAAGCAGAGAAATGTTATAGTTTCTGCACATCGTGGTCAGGAAAGCCATTCCTGAGAAGGGGAGCCTAGATTGAATTTGAGCCTAGATTGAATGATGACAAGAACTGGAGGTCAAGCTATCTAGGCAGAGGGCGGAGCAAGTGCAAAGATCCGGGGGTAGGAAAAAGCCTGTAATGTTGCAGATCAGGAAGAAAGTCACTGTGAGGAAGCGTGAACTAAATGAGGTTGGAGATGTGGGCAAGACCTGATCAGGGCCATAGATTGTAATTTAGACTTTCTCTTTAGTGAAATGGGAAATCATCAGAAGGTTTTAAGAAGAAGAGTAACAAGGTCTAACGTTTTAATTTTTTTTTTTAAGATCATCCTGTCGGCTGATTGTAGACAAGACACAAGTGGAAGGAGAAAAATCAGTTGTAATACAGCTGCCGTTATCTAGATAAGCAACGCTGGGAGCTTGGACCAGCGATAGGAGTACCAATGGAGAGAAGTGGTCAAATTCTGGATGTGCTCTGAAGGCACAGCTGATAGTATTTGTTGATGGACTATATGTGGGGAACACCGGGGACGAGAGAAATCAGCAATACCTAAATGACTCTGACCAACCCAGTGGATGGGAAAGCCCATCCTTGCTGAGAAGGATAAAGTGGGACAAGAAAGTTTGGAGGAGAGCTGTGAATAAAAATTTTGGTTTGCTCACACTAAGTTTGAGATGTTTATTTATAGGAAGAAGTCAGAGGGGATTTTAAGATTTGGTGTCACTAGCTTATAGATAATATTTAAAGGTATAGAGCTTCATAATATCACTTAGATAATGTGTGTAATTAGAGAAGCGTATCTGAGATTGACCCCATTGAATACATTGATTACAACGTATTGTTACTCTCTCAATAAGGCTCAGTGGTTATCAAAAAACCTGATGTGGTTAAAATAAATATTGGTAAGGTAAGAATAATAACACTCCACGTGGTTACTGCAAGGAGTAAATGAGGGATATATAAAATAACTAAGACAGTGCCTGCCAGCGTAGGTGTTCAATAAAATATGATTTTTCTCCTACTTCTTTGGCAGAAGTGGACTCTGCAGTAAATTGCTGTAAAACTAAAATCTCTCTATTGGCTTGGAAGTCTGTACAGCCAAAGGGAGCCTTAAGAATCATCTGTCTCTGCATTTCCAAAATGAGATTCTTCCTATAAGGTATTAACATTTTTCATGATCTCTACAGAAGGTGCCAAAAAAATGTATATGCATTTTAAGAAAGGAAAAAACTGTATTAAAATGGTAATACTCCATATATACTGATAACAAAAGATGAATACAAGTCTCGCTTGACTTCTGCAATGACTAGAGGTGCTCAAAGTGGTTACAATCAGAGTCCAGACACTTCCGATGATGGCGAACTACTGCAGGACTTGTTGCTGTGCGAGGTTTCCCAGATCTTCCCTTGTGCACGTCACACACAGTACCATGCATGTCAAACTTATCATGAATGCATGCAATTGTTACGTGTGTTGGCAGTCCTGTTGCATATTCATGCCTTCGTTGTCGCTGTTTTTCTTGAATTTCAAATCCCACTTCAAAACAGTCTTGGGCCCCTTGATCCACAACCATGCTTCCACCATTTTCTTTGACTGTCCTGCCTGTCACTTGGTGATGCTAGTATTTATTTAACGTCATCTTTTGAACAAACATCATACTATACATTGCTACCATAATTCAATTCAACTTCAAAAAGTAATATATAGATGACATCGCTTAAAATGTGTATCCACTTTTTTTGGCATCCCGTATTTGGTTAAGCCTGAGTTAGTGAAGTTGAATAGATTTCTTGAAGACAGACCTTCACAAAGATCTCTAAGGCACAGGAATTGTGTGCAGCACTTTCCAACCTTCATATAGGCTAGAGAACTGTTCAGAGACCACAGTTTAGGAAAGCACTGATTTACTTCAAACTTTCATTTTACATATGAGAAAACTGAGACCAAAGGAGATAAAATAACTTGAGCAAAGTCCCACAACTAGTAAAGTGTCCTGACACCAAGCTTGGAGCTCTTTATTCTAGAATACACATCATCATTATACTAAAGTTACCCCAACTTTCCGACCAGCCTTCCCCTCTGAAAGCCTGCTCCAGCTCTTCCCTAAAAACTGAGTTTATGAGGTGTCTGTAGTAGGCTTTTAGGCTGATGAGATGCCGAGAGAAGGCTGTCAAGTTTATTTGTCTGAAAAAGAACTCCTGTGGTTTATGAAGAGTTGCCTCAGTAAGACTGACTTTGTTACATATCCATAATATGAAATAGAAGGTAGATTTTTATTTTTTCTTAAAAAAAAAACCACGAACTGAGTAATCAAACTTCCTGTATTTATGGCCTCACCTCTAATCAGATGTGTGACTTTGGATCCATCTACCTCATGTAAAATCTCTGAACTTTCATTTCTCTGGCTGTTATTAATAACGGCTGTAAAATGACGGTTAATATTTGCTAAGCCTCTGACTGAGAGCTCAAGTTTCTAAATCAACAGAAAGTATCTTTGTAGGGTTAAGCAGTGAAGACAAAGAACAGAGCTTTTCCATGTCTTTTCTCTTCACTATTTTGCAGAGAAGGAACAAGACTACACAGACACTAAACCCTCAGCATGCCCTTTACATATATGGCACAAGGCAGAATCAGAAGCCAAGTTTGTCTCATACTAAAGGTGTATTACCCCCTCAGTGAGAAAACCTGGAGTGCAGTCGATAGAAGAGTGAGAAGAAAGGCTTCCAGTAACACACCTGAGAAGGATGAATGGTGATTACTGCTGTGAGCTTTGCCCAGAAGGCATGAAGGGGAATGGGAGAGTGAACATATAGAAGAAGAGATGGGAGGTGGGATGTGGGGACATGGAGGCAACAGTTTGTAGAGCTACCAGATATGATTTTCTTTTTAAATCTGGGTCTCACTCTGAGGCACAGGCTTGAGTATAGTGACCCATCACAGCTCACTGCAGCCTCAACCTACTGGGCTCAAGCAATCCTGCCTCAGCCTCCTGAGTACACACCACCAGACCCGGCTAACTTTTTTTTTTTAAACTTTTCATAGAGACGAGGTCTTGCTATATTGTCCAGGCCAGTCTCAAACCCCTGGGCTCAAACAATCCTCCCGCACTGGCCTCCCAAAGTGCTGGGATCATAAGTATGAACCACACCACACTCGACCCAGGTTGTTGTACTTTCTACATGCCACAATATTTGCACAGTTATTTCACTTGGTGGTGAACATTCTGAGTTTTAAGCTGTGTGCATGTAATTAGCCATTAAATCAGTGCAAATAACCACACAAGAATGATGCTGTGTAAATATGCCAGTTTTACAGACTACTACATACAACAGTTTATAAAATGAGCATGACATTTTATGCGATCTCATTCTTGGTGGACCATTTTGGTTCCTGGAAGGCACAAGTTCATTCTCCTGCCATGAGGCAGTGAAGTGAGACCCCCAAGTCAACATCAAGATAAGATGAAGCCCTTGAGGTAAGGAGGTAGCATTATCTTAAAAGTCATATAGAATGTTTCTGTAGTCTTTGCTGGGTCACACTGTGAATTTAAGATGTGGCTGGTCCTGTCCCACTGAGTAGACTCTGAAAGAGAAACTTCTGATAAAGCACCTATAAAGGAAGAGCAGGTCATGTGACTGAAAGGACTGTCACTGGCCTGGTGTAGAGTAAATGCAAAGTTCCTTCCTGGTACTCTCCAGTTTCTTGAAGATCAGCTGGTCTCTAGAAGATGAGGGGAAGACAGCAGGCTCTATCAGCAAGGAGGCACATGCTCCAGACATTCCGAGCACCACTCATGCCGTGGAAGAGGGTTTTCTCGGGGAGGGAAGACAAGCAAGTGGATCCAGGCATGGAACTGTAAGTGACAAGTTTCAGACCTGGGGAAAAAAAAAACAGTTGGGAGTGGAGTGTGGTTTCTTTGCTATGTAAAAGATCTTTGTTGGTATCCCAAGGCCAGAGTGTCTCCACACAGAGAATATCTTTGATTGCTCATTGGAAGTATTTTCCTTGTTTGACATCAGGAGCTTAGGCAAAAGCAAGAAGAATCTCATATACATAATGTGGTCGGGAACCTATGACGCAAGTACATTTTGCTTATAGATTTATGGCAGAGAAGAACTGGCAGAGTTTGAGGGTTTCTTTCGAGTCACTCAAGCTAAAGGAAAGAATTAAAGCAGAAAGGGATAATGAGAAATGCTAGGAGAGACTTGGAAGGGATACTTGCAATCTAAGACTCAATTTGTTCAAGAGAACTCAGTCTTTTCCATTTTAGTTAAGAGAAAATGGGATTGTAACTCACTTGCACTAAGTCACACTTGCCGTGTCAACTCTGTAACTTTTGGTTTTAAATTCCTGTTAATCTAGAAGTGTAGGTTTGGGTTTAGGTTAGGTTTCTTTGAGTTCCTTTTAAGCAGGCACTATGGGTTAGGCTTTTGGTATTTTGGCTTTTGCTTTGTTTTATAGTTTAAATTTTGTAAAACTGCTAGCAGAGTGCCAAGCATAGGTAGAGATATTTACTTGTTTTAAAATTCCTCTATCATTCCTCTATCATTCCTTTAAAATTCCTCAAGGAATCTTATCTTCAAAGGATAAAAAATCGAGCGTCGAGTACAGTGGCTCAAGCCAGTAATTCCAGGACTTTGGGATGCCGAGGCAGGAGGATTGCTTGAGGTCAGGAGTTTGAGACTAGCCTGGGCAACATAGTGAGACCCTGCTTCTACAAAAAAAAAAATATATATATATATGTATATATATATAGGTGTGTGTGTGTGTGTGTGTGTGTATGTGTGTATATATATATACATATATATGTGCATATATATATATATATATAGAGAGAGAGAGAGAGAGAGAGAGAGAGAGAGAGAATTATTATCATCATGGGTACACACAAACACCGTGAAGATAAACATTGTCTAAAAGGCATAATGGAAACAGAAAACTTAACATAAAATGTAAATAGGTGAGGGGATTGGGTATTTTCCCTTGGGGGAGATTTTGTGTAACAGTTGAAAGAGACAAGGCTTTGGATTCTATAGACCTGCATGTGAATCTCAACTCTGCTGCCATTTAACTGAATGTGTAGACTAGGAAAAGAGACAGTTTCTCTTGTTTCAGTTTTCTCATCTCCAAAATGGTGACAAACATAACTATTTCCTAGCATTATTAGAAGGATTCAGTAAGTTTCTATATGTAAAGTGACAGTCATATGGAAATTACACAAGTGGATACCTTCTGCTCCTCATCCTCCCTCTGTGAAAACCCAACAAAAAACCCTGAAACATTGTATGTCAGAGAAACTGCCCATGGCTCCACATTTCCCATGGTGGCCCAACCCAATCACCAAACGCTGCCTCACCTTACAGAGTTTTCACAGATGCATAGGACAGATAACGATTTCAAACTCTGGTTTACCAAAAATCTCAAAATGACATCTTCTCTGTCTGGGTTAAATGCTCGCCATGGCTATGGAGGAGTTGGTAAGCATCCATATCTGGGTTTGAGTCTCAGTACTGTCCCTCACAAGCAATGAGATATGACATCAGTTCATTGGATTCTTTGAGCCTCAGCTTCCTCCTCTGCAGAGTGAATGTAACAACTTCCATACAGAATCATTCCCAGCATGCTAAGGTGCCAACACCATCACAACAAATGTGGGGACCTTTAAGAAACTCTTGGCCAAACTGTTTCCTCACTGGATCTTCTTCCCTTTTTTATTACTAGTAGAGAATAGTTTTCATTTGTTTATTAGTCACATGCATTGCTTCCGCTATAAACTGCAGGTTTAGGACCTAATATTTTGAAAGATCCTATGAGCTCAGTTCTCAAGATCAAACTCTCATAGGCAGCACCATCTCAATCACTTGTTCTGAATTTGGCCTGGTCTCACTGCACTTCACTGTTTAAAAAAAAAAAATTGGCAAGGCCGGGCATGGTGGCTCATGCCTATGATCCCAACACTTTGGGAGGCAAAGACAGGAGGATCATTTGAGCCCAGGAGTTTGAGATCAGCCTAGCCAGCATAGGCAACAGAGTGAGAGTCTGTCTCTACAAAAAAAAAAAAGTTTTTTAATTAGCCAAGCATGGTGGCACACACCTGTAGTCCCAGCTACTTGGCAGGCTGAGGTAGGAGGATCATCTAAGTCCAGGATGTCGAGGCTGCAGTTAGCGTGATTGTGTCACTGTACTCCAGCCTGGTGGTATAGATGCATATAACAGTCGAGAATCTTTCACTTTTTACCTGCCTTTATTTAAGTCCATGCTTTCTAAAAGCCTGAAAATTTTTTAAAGAATTATCATTATTAGTGTTTTTTGTTATTGACATTGTTACAAAGAGATGAAATAAACAACTACCTAGAAAAAATTTCAGGATTATCAAGAAGAATTAAGAGAAAATACCAAAAATCCTGGGCTTAGACTTATGTGGGCATACATTAAAAAGTATACAAATACAATATCTTCAAAAGGAACAGAGATAAGCAAATTCACCAATTCTGAGGGGGAGTAGGGCTGGGAGGACCTATTGGGTACAATGTGCACAGGTGGAAATGGTGGGTACACTAAAGCCCAGACTTCTTCACCACTATACAATGCCACTATGTAACCAAAAACTACTGGTACCTTCTAAGGCTATTGTAATAACATGAAAAATTAAGAATAAAATAAAAAAATTTTAAAAAACCAAAATAAATTCACCAATTTTGAATGTGTCTCCTATATTATCAAAAATAGTTATCTTCCACATTGAAATCCTAATACAAAAAAAAAACCTTAGTTATCCAGAAATAAATAAATTAAAAATGTATAGTTTGTTAATTTTCAAGAAAAGGGCCAAGACAATCCAATGAGAAATGAATAGTCTTTTCAACAATAGTGCCAGGACAGCATTCTTTTCGACAAAATAACAAAGTTGGACCCCCTACCTCACAACAAGCACAAAAATTAACTCAAAGTGGATCACAGACCTTATTCTTATGTAAAGCTAACACTACAAAACTTTTAGAAGAAACCATATGAGTAAATAGTCATTAGGCTAGGCAATGATTTCTTAGGCACAACACCAAAATAACAAGTGATAAAAGAGAAGATTGATAAACTGGACTTTATCAAAATGAAAAGAATTGGTTCTTCAAAGGACACCATCAAGAAAGTGAACACACAACCTCTGAAGAGGTAGGAAATATTTGCAAATCATATATCTTAAGAAACTCGTATCCAAAAATATATAAAGAACACAGTTCAATAAGAAAAAGATAAATAATCTAATTTTAAAACGGGCAAAGGATTTGAGCGTATTTTTCTCCAAAGAGGTTATACAAATGGCCAAGAAGGACATGAAAATATGTTCAACATTGTTGGTCATTAGGAAAATGCAAATCAAAACCACAATGAAACACCATTTCTCACCTACTCTGATGGCTATAATCGAAAAGGAAAACAAAAACAAGTATTGGCAAGCATGTGGAGAAATTGGAAGCTTCATCCATTGCTGATCAGAATACAAAATGTTATAGCCTTCTTGTAAAACAGCTTGGCAAAAGATAAACACAGCAGTTTCACTCCTAGGTATATAATCAAGAGAACTAAAAATATATGTTCACACAAAAATTTGTACATAGGCTGGGCTCAGTGGCTCAGTCTGTAATCCCAGCACTTTGGGAGACCAAGGTGAATGGATTGCCTGAGCCCACGGGTTCAAGACCAGCCCAGGCAACTTAGTGAGACCTCATCTCTACAATGAATAAAAAATTAGCTGGGTGTGGTAGTGCGTGCCTGTAGTTCTGGCTACTTGGAAGGCTGAGGCAGAAGTATCGCCAGAGCCCAGCAGGTCGATGCTGGGGTGGTCGTGAGTGTGCCACTGCACTCCAGCCTGGGCAACAGAGTGAGACGCCAACTCAAAAAAAAAAAATTGTACATAAATGTCCATTGCAGTATTATTTATAATAGCCAAAAAAGTGGAAACAATCTAAATACCTATCAACTAAATAATGTATACATAAAGTGTACACAATGGAATATTATTTGGTCATAAAATGGGATGAACTTTGAAAGCATTATTCTAAGTGATCACAAAAGATCACATACCATGTGATCCCATTTATATATGAAGTATTCAGAATAGGTACTTTCTATCTGTATAGATGATATATGAAACGTTTCATTGCAAAGATGAGTGGTTGCCTAGGGCAGAGTAGAAGAGGGAAATGGGGGGTGATAGGAGCGACTGCTCTTGGGAGTAATGAAAACATTCTAAAATTAGATAATGGTGATGGTTACACAATTCTATAAAAGTACTAAAAGCCCCTTAATTAGATACTTTAAACGGGTGAACTTTAAGTTATATAAATTATGCCTAAATAATACTATTTTTTTAAAACCTCCAAAAACAGATAGTTACTTTAAATAAGATCCTATGATTTTATTATATATTGACCAAAATAAATATAAAAATTTGCTAAATGTTTATTATGTTCCAGGTAATATTCAGTCTTTACAAATATTAGCTAATTCACTTTCTTAACAAATCTATTCAGTAGGTACTACTATTCCCATTTTACAGATTAGAGAACTAAAGCATAAAGATGTTCAAGTCTCCCAGATGATAAGTGGCACATTAAGAATTCAAGCAGGCCGGGCTTGATGGCTCAGCCTGTAATCCCGCGCTTTGGGAGCCTGAGGTGAGTGGATTGCCTGAGCCTGCTGGTTCAAGACCTGCCTGGCCAAATTGGCGAGACCTCATCTCTACAATAAATCAAAAATTAGCTGGGCATGGTAGCACGCACCTGTAATTCTGGCTACTTGGAAGGCTGAAGCAGAAGGATCGTGGAGCCCAGCAGGTCAAGGCTGCAGGGGCCGGGAGCAGCCACTGCACTCCAGTCTGGGTGACAGAGTGAGACTCCAACTCAAAAAAAAAAAAAAAGAATTCAAGCAAAAAGAGTCTGCGTTTTTTAAACAAAATGTGTACTGGGCCTAGATCTGGGGAGAGGAATTCCTGAAATTCAGAAAATTAGAGAATTAAAATATTATAATTAATGACAGAGCCTAATAAAGCCATGCCTGATTTATATATTTTCTCACGACTTCACACAATAGCAGTGGAAAATGGCAGACAGTAGGTTGTATGGTTGTTTCTCTTTTTTGTCCTGAATAAATATTAAACTCAGATGGGCCATTGCTAGGGGGAATCCCCAGTATGTTTTCATTGTCTCGTAAATCACAACAAGGAGCATAGTGTGAAAAGCATCCAGTTTACCAGGTCAGAAGTGAAGGGTGAGTCAGGAGGCAGACCTAGCTCTGCCACTAAGTATTCATGTGACCTTAGATAGGTCATCTATCCCCTCTGGTCATAAATGATAGCTCTATAACATGAAGTATTTTAAGTAGATGCATTCTAAGGTCCCCATTGGCTCTAAAGTCTCATCATCTATCATCTTGAGTTTCTAGACTAATCTCAAAAACATCATGTTTTCTCTCTGATAAATCTGCCTCTGATCCATTTTGTGGAATTCTTCAAACATGTCTTTGATCCTATTTCAATTATTTGGTCCCCCCAGTGCTCCAGCTGTGGAAAGGGAGCAGAGATGTGTCCCATTTGTTCCTCATTTTGAAGGGCAAGTCCTCTTGAAAATAATAGGACTGGGTGTGGTGGCTCATACCTGTAATCCCAGTGCTTTGGGGGGGGCCAAGGCAAGAGGCTTACTCAAGACCACGAGTTCAAGACCAGCCTGAGCAACATAGAGAGACCTTGTCATTACAATTGTTTTTTTCTTCCAATTAGCCGGGTGTGGTGATGCGTGCCTATAGTCCTAGCTACTTGGAAGGCTAAGGCAGGAGAATTGCTTGAGCCCAGGAGTATAAGGCTGCAGTGAGCTATGATTGCACCATACTCCTACAGCCTGGATAACAGAGAAAGAACCTGTCTCAAAGAGAAAATAGTAAAAATATATTTAGTAAATATTGGATATGCTTTCAGAAGTACCAAACAATTTTGACAATCCTTTAGAGTAAAACATAATTTTGATGATGATGATAAAATGTTACTTGTGATTATCTGTGGGGGCTAAGGATTACAGATTTTTTTAATTTTTAATTTTTAAACTGTTTGCAGTGAATATATATTTGTTTTATAAACCCCCAAAATAGTGTATTTAACAAACCTATGGACACAAAGTTGTGAATGTAGTTAATACTACTGAACTGTGCCCTTTAAAATGGTAAAATTATGTTATGTACATTTTATGCTGGTAAAAAAAAATCTTTATGGGGGAACTGTAAAATATACCATCTTCAGAAATATTTCTCTGGAAATAATCACGAATTTGTGTAACGTGAAACAAAGGCAGCATATACAATAACCACTCTGCAATTTAACAAATGATAATGCTATTGAAGTTAATGAACACCAGTTTATAATTTTTTATTTATTTTATTTATTTATTTTTTAGTCAGGGTCTCACTCTGTCACTCAGGCTGAAATGCAGTGGCATGAACATGACAATCATGGCTCATGTCAGCCTCAACATCTGGGCTCAGGTGACCCTTCTACTCAGCCTGCAGAGTATCTGGGACTACAGGTGCATGCCACTACGCCCACCTAATTTTATTTCTTATAGAGATGAGGTCTCCCTCAAGCAATCCTCCCTCCCACCTCAGTCTCCCAAAGTGCTGGGACTACAGGCATGAGCCACCATGCCCAGACACCATTGTTTTTTTAAAAATCTGTTAACTCTGTAATCAAATTCATATGCTTTATCAAACACCCAAATTTGAATGTTTACAGTGGTGTGGAGAAATTGTTGCATACTGGCTCAGTTGTCAGCATCTCTTCATTCAGTGACACTGTCTTGGTAGCTTGAAAGTAACCATGATGGGAATATTTATACTATGGAAATAAGCCTATGCCACAAATTAGAGCACTTTTTTTTTTCTAAAAAACTAGTTTTACCAGTTTTACCATCACTTTTTAAATAATAAATATATTAATCAACAGAAATTTCTACAGAGTATTTTTTTTTTTTTTTGAGTTGGAGTCTCACTCCATCGCCCAGGCTGGAGTGCAGTGGCACACTCACAGCCAACCCCGTGTCGATTTGCTAGGTGCCAGCAATTCTTCTGCCTCAGCCTTTCAAGTAGCCAGAACTCCAGGTGCATGCTATCCTGCCTGGCTAATTTTTTTTTAT
Source organism: Tarsius wallacei (assembly GCA_963574415.1). Lineage (NCBI taxonomy): Eukaryota > Metazoa > Chordata > Mammalia > Primates > Tarsiidae > Tarsius > Tarsius wallacei. The sequence continues at coordinate 24,582 of CAUYQG010200835.1, read as the reverse complement.
CTTATTGTAGAGATGAGGTCTAGTCAAGTTGCCTGGACTGGTCTAAAACCCTCTGGCTCAAGCAATCCACTCACCTCAGCCTCCCAAAGTGCTGGGATTACAGGCTGAGACACTGAGCCTGGCCTACAGAGTATTTTAAATCAACTCTCAACTTACTTTATAAATTTAAGCAAATATAATTAAAAGCAACAAAAAGACTTATGCAAGTTGGTGGCCGGACTAGAAAAGGAACTTGGATGTTCAAATTTCTAACTCTTGCATCACGAAGCCCAAATGCACAAAAAGAAAGGTTACCTTAAGTCTGTGATCTTGCTATGTTTACTGGAGTTGCAAGATCAATTTCCTAATCTTTCTGGGGGTAAAACTTCCTCTAAAGTCATGATCTGCAGCAGATAGTAATAGTTTTCTGTGAAGGGCAACATATATCTTCTCTCTGCATCCTCTGAGAGGAGTTCACAACTTTGGGGGAGGAATTAACCTCCTCTCCTCCTAATCATAAAAACCACTGAATAAAGGAGTTTGAGGAGAGAGGAAAGGACTAATTTAGTTACACTAAAATTAGTCTATGCTGCTTAGCTGGGCCATTTATCACCCATGTCAACACTCCATGGGCTCAGATTGTTAACACTCACTCTCCGTCTGGGATTAGGTCTTCCACCAACCACATGCAGACACATAGCTGATGTCCCATTGAGCAAAACAAAGTTTATCTTTTGATTATATTATAGAAGATTCCACTCAACATTAGTGAAAATATGACTAGCTCAAAAATCATAATTTTTACCATTATCATCATCAATAGTATTTTCTCAATGCTTATTACTACAGGCTTTATGCTTAAATTTCACATGTATTATATCAAGTCCTCACAATTTTCTGAGGTAGATACTATTGTTATTCCCAGTTTCACAGAGGCTTGGATAGGTTGAGTACCTTTCTAAAGTAACACAGCAAGGAAATAATGATATCACACTTTCAACCCAGGCAACTTGACCCTTAAGTCCACACCCTAAACCACAAAATTCCCACCCCAGGAATGTAGGTATACTCACTTTACACCCACATACCAGTTTTCCACAAGTGGTCATTCCATTGTGAAGTCCGAAACTCAAGGTGACTTTATCAGACCAAGGCTCTTTTACCCTAATACAATAGCATGTGCGTAGAGTAGAAAAGCTAATTTTTACTAGTACTGTCCTGAATGCAGCATAATCCACCAAATTAATCTTAAAGCACAAATATTTCTTTTTTTTATTTCAGTAGCTTTAGAGGCACATGTGATTTTTGGTTACATGGATGAATTATATAGTGATAACAAAGTCTGGGCTTTACATGTACTTGTCACCCCCCACTAGCGCACACTGTACCTGATAGGTGATTTTTCATCCCTTTCCCCCCTCTCCCCTCCCCCGCTCTGAGTATTCGATGTCCATTGTACCATTCTATATGTCTTTGTGGACCCATAGCTTAGCTCCCACTCAAAACATGAGAACATGTGGTATTTCGTTTTCTATTCCTGAGTTAGTTCGCTTAGGAAAATAGCCTTCAATCCCATCCAAGTTGCTGCAAAAGACATTATTTTGTTCCTTTTTATGACTGAATAATATTCCACAATATATATGTGGTTGATTCCATATCTTTGCAATGTGAATTTTTAACACAAATATTTCTAACTTTGCTTATTTGTAGAGGAAATCTAGTTTATTTAAAAATGGAAATTTATATGTCACGCCTATGGAAAATTCCATTTTGAAGCTCTGTTTATCTGGTGTTTTGGGTTTGGTTTGGTGTCTCAATAGCCACATCCCACACTTCTAGGAGGAAGAACAGTAAGACAAAAAAAGGGGAAAAAAGAGAATATACAAGCATGAATTCTCTGCCTCCTGTCTAGCCTAGCACCAGTAGGCATGTTAATTTCTTACATATGGAATTCAGAAAGCTTGAATATAATAACCAAAGATGATCATCCTTGCATAAGACTGAATTATTTGAACGATGGACCATGTTTCATTGAAGAAAGAAAAAATTCTTATGGTCAAATTTTAATTTGTAGAGTTTAAGTAAAGAAAACAAGAACTTGAGAAGACTTTCAACATCATCGAGGCCAGGGATTTTAAACACCAATGCAGAAGTTATCAGTTGTCAGTGATGAGACTGAATGAAGCAAAGCAGGCAGAGTGAGACAATAAAGAGGGCTGGAGACTGAGGCAAACTGCAGAGTTTAGACATGCCACACAGTAGCACTACCACTTATTACCAGTTAGTTATGGCTATACTCTTGCCAGATTTTCTGATTTTTTTCAAGCAAGACCAGATAACCATGTCTTGTATAAAACATATAAGAAATTTCTACTTATAAGACATGGCAAAGACCAAACAGAAGATGTCAGCAGGAAAAATTCAGCCTAAAATTTCTTGATTTGATAAAAGAAAAAAGCAATGTTAACTGACTTACCAAGTGAGAGTGCCCAAATTAATTTATCTTTTTTCTATACCAGACTTTTCTTTACAAACTCCTTTACAAAAAAAAAAAGTCACAAAGGTACAACATTGTGATCCATTAGAGCACATTAGAAAAGTGAGAGATTAGAATCTTTAGTGACCTTACTTAAAACTGCTAGCTGTCAGTGCTAGCTGTCAGTTTTTGTCCTTTTTTGTTTTGTTTTTTAATCTCAACTTCCATAGAAGGATATAAAAGGGTCTCTGCTACCTTTTTTTTAGTTATATTCTCGTTATTATTATATATTATTAATTTTGGCCAGTGTACATGCTCCTTTTATAGTTATATTTACATAAACGTCCTTTTCTTGTTATTTATCTTCGATCACTTTGTCTTTGTTTTATTTTTCACACACCCAAATGAAAGCTGTGGCACAGACTAGGAGAGCCTTGGGCAGAGGCCATGTCTAAATGGCCAAAGGGGTTAAGCGGTGACAGCGTTGCGCTACTGCTGTGAATGGTACTACACATAGTCACTGCCATTAATTTTGGATACAAAGCAGCCAGAATTCACATCTTCTTTCAGTGGTCATGAACCATCAAAACCTTATTTCTGTTGGAACACAAAAGTCCAAACATAACCACTTACAAATTTTGTCAGATTTATCATAGGCAGCTCATATGAAGAAGTGAAATTCAGAGGGCAAGCCCCAACTGACTCCAGCCCTCAGAAGGGGTTAGGCTGCCTCCTCCCACCAGCATCTGTGGTGTTGGAAACCTGAATGTTCCTAGGGAGGGCTTAAGCATGCCTGTTTTCTACCACTCTCTGAAGGCTTCTATCCCCACCTCAGAATTTCCCTGCCCTTCCTGGTTCCTGAAGGCATTTGAGTTTGTAACCCCTGCTCTAGACTTTCAGCAAATCTCATCTTTGACATAATTTCTTATGATAAGGAGTTAACTCAACATCTTACATAAGAGTTCGGTCAATACTGTTTTAACTGCTTCAGAGTGCTTCCCATGGGCTGTTAAGTTTCTGCCTAACTGAAATAACGTATCAACCAGATGATTGCAGTAATCTCCTGCTTCCAAAGCATTGTGCGCAGGGCTGTCATGCTAATTTTTCATCATTTTTATCTGACAGGATAAAGTTTGAACTAGCCATACTGGCATTTGGGATCCTTCATAATTCAGCCTGCATGTAAATGCTCAGACCTAGTCCTCTACTTTGCCAGCACAAACTCTCTACTCCTGCACATACGTGTGGTCCAAGCCCATTTATTTGCTCATGAGCACTATTCCCTTCCCTTCCCGTCTTTCCAGTGACCCCTTTTTGGAACTCAGCTCAAATCTCACCTTCTTCATTAGTCTTTCATAAGGCTTCCCAGTCTCACATGATCTTGCCTTCTTTTAAATGTAAATAATCAATATTTGTTGAATGAATTAATGAATTCCAGCATGACCACATTCTTACTATTTAATTATGGCCAAGTTGCTTAACCTTTTGAAGACATAGTTCCTTAATCTATAAAAATGTAACTTTTTACATGCAAGGATTAAATTAGATGTAATATATGAAATTAACTAGCAGAGATGCTACATAGACACAAATGATATTAGTTTGAACAAGACTCAAGAAATATTAGCTTGATTCACTGCCATTATACCTCTTTTGTTTTTAGTTAAATCTTTAATGATGCTCATTGTCTCTTCCTAGCTACATTATTGGAGCAACAACACATTTCTTTTTTTTTTTTTTTTCTGAGTTGGAGTCTCATTCTGTCACCCAGGCTGGAGTGCAGTGGCACATTCACTGCCACCCCAGCATCGATCTGGTGGACTCTGGCAATCCTTCTGCCTCAGTCTTCCAAGTAGCTGTAACTACAGGTACACACTACCATGCCCAGCTAATTTTTTATTTATTGTAGAGACAAGGTCTTGCCAAGTTGCTGGGCTGGTCTTGAACTTGCGGGTTCAACCAATCCACTCTCCTCAGCCTCCCAAAGTGCTGGGATTACAGGCTGAGCCACCAAACCCGGCCAAAGACTCATTTCTTAAAACTTTTTGTATCACTCGCTGTAGCTAGCATAAAGCTTTGCTAATAAATGCACATTTGTTGATTGAATAATAGGATAGCTTACCTATTAAAAAATATGCCCAAATACTGGCCTCTGACACAGGAATTTCCTCCTTAGAGACACTTTGTTAGAAGTGAAGCATTATTTCCATTTAGCCCAAACCTGCATGAGAGAAAGCGTAACATATGACATTTCATTGGTTATTAACATCTGTGCCAATTACACTTTTTTGTTTATAAAGAGAAGAAACTACAATGAAGGTTGTTGCGATCATATGAGGCATGGTAATTGGTTTAAACACTTTAGTGTAACTTAGTTTATTTAATGTCTCCAACATGATTTCCAACATAATTGCAGTATAGTGATAAGGAGAGAAAGAGAAATACAGATCTTGCTCTGCCAAGAAAGGATAAGGAGGGAGGCTGGGGGTCATGCACCATCACAATTGTAGCAAAGGATACTCAGCACTAGAGTGATCACCTGTTACAATTTTCCCAGCATTAAGGGGTTCCTAGAATTTAGAGCATTCAATGCTAAAACCAGGAAAATCCCAGGCAAACCAGGATAAATTGGTCACCCTATTAGGCACCAGGAAAATCCCACTGAAAGACATGCCGTCTAATTTCAAAATGTGCTCAGAGTTAGTGCTGCACATAGAGGAGCACAGACCTGTCCCTGCCTAGTCATCAGGTAGTTGAAGCAATAGGCCAAGGCTGAAGGTTTGGTTTGATTTCCCAAGAAACTTTGCTCTCTTCCACAGTCAGAATCTGTGTACTTCTCTTAAGCCAGCCATTCTGCAATGTCATTGGCTAATCAAGGGGAGTTCCACAGCTACAAGGAGAGTTTCACAGCTGCAGTAAATAAATCCTTCACCACTGCTAGTAACACTGGTGGAATGACATGTTTTCTTGTGCATGAACATTGGTCACATCAAGAAACTCATTTTCTGGCCGGGCTCAGTGGACCCACCTGGGCAGCTTGGAGAGACCTCATCTCTACAATAAATCAAAAAATTAGTCAGGCGTGGTAGCACGTGCCTGTAATTCCGGCTACTTGGAAGGCTGAGGCAGAAGGATCGCCAGAGCCCAGCAGGTCGAGGTTGCAGTGGCCGGGAGTGGCCACTGCACTCCAGTCTGGGCGACAGAGTGAGACTCCAACTCAAAAAAAAAAAGAAAAGAAAAGAAACTCATTTTCTGAACTTTTTTTTTGTTAGCAAAATGTGTGCTCAGATAATAATAATCCATAGCATAATTACAAGTCTCCATAACTTATTCCCCTATGTAATTTCATGCTAAGCCTTTGAAATAAACATGACAGATATCAAGCAGAGCAGGGTTGGGATCACCTGTAGCTGCCCAGCCAGCAAGGAACAGAGATGAAGCTCAAATGCTCACCTCCTCATGTTTGTTTGTTTGTATTTCTTGTGGTTCTGGTACAGTTCACAGCCTCCTGTAACCCAGCAAAATGCGCAACCTAAACATTGAACCGCCCTTGACTTTGTACAGATCATTTCCATAAGAACTGCAGAACTCTTGCAGTCCCTACACCTCCTGTGCATCTTGCCAGATACTGGCTGCTGTGCACAAAGGGGGCTGGTTATTTCCTGTATGTGTAATTGTAAAGGCATAAAGCACATCCACATTCCTCACCCTGTCTGTCAGGCTCAGGTGACTAGAAAAAACATCCTGCTTTTAATGTTTAGATGTTGCCAATTTCCACACCCCATTGCTTTGTTTTCTTTCAATGTTTTCTTTTCCATAGACTTTTCTGACTAAATTCACAGACTTAGTGGTATTCATGTTAGTAAACTAAAAGCTGAATTTCCCCACCACGTTTATTTCTCCTTTAGAGCAAATACGGGTAGGATGAAAACCGTCCTGTGTCAGACTGATAGGTTACTCATTAACTGACTTTAAAAAAAAAAAGTCTCAGCTAGATTAGGAGGCATGTGAAGAAAGAGCTTCCTGCTATGCGAGGACTGGGCAAAGCTGAAACGCAGAGATTTTCATATTATTCAGAAGATTTGGAAATGAACCTTTGAGCTGATTTCTTGACTTGGCGATTAACAAGGGCATGATGGTGAAGAAAAGGCTTTCTTCCAGTGACTCGGTGTTCCGGTTTGAGATCCCGGGCAGCCCAAGAAAGGCCAACGCGGAGGCCCAACACAGCTCCACGGACAGCCCCGGCTCGGTGTTCCTCAGGTGGGTACAGCCTGGCCATCCTGTCTGTCCCCCTGCCCACTCAGCTATCCATGGTGACCCTCGAAGAGCTCCTTTCTCATGCCCTGAGGTAGTAATCTGCCTGGGAAAAGAGGCAGAGCCATCCTAGCCATCCTGGTCAGTGGACTTGAGGGGGTACGTAATTAGAGGTATGATCTTCAGAACAAATAGAACTATTACCACTATTCAGGGAAAACAATTTTTAGTGCTTCCTTTCCTCTTTAATACTCTTTTAGTACTGGATAACTGGCCTCTGTGCAGTTCCTCAGTTCTTGACTTACTCTCGGGTTCACAGGAAATAAAGCCAAGCCAAGTAGTTGAACCAAGAATCTACTTTGGTATCAAAATTACCTGGATTATTATTAAAAAGGTAATTATTAAAATATTAAGATAATGGCCTTCTTGCCTTACTAACTTAAATATAAAAACGGTACAAACTGTCTCTGGTTCAAGTATTTACTACACTTGATTTACAGCAGCTTTGGCCAGATTCAGAACATATCCTTTTTAGCTGTAAATATTAATGTACACACCAATACCACTCTGATCATCACATGTTTTAAATGAAAATTAATTTATCAACTCTTTATTCACTTTGTCTCATAATAATTATCTAGCAACTTACAAGATGTGGAAATTAAGTATAGGTAGCCATCAAATACAAGAAGAAAATTCTCATGCAAGTTGAATGTCAATTTCATGTCAGTTTTTCAAGTGAAGTCAAAGGAATACCCTCCATCCTAGGACTTGACTTTTTGATATCACCATATTCAGAAAGTCAAGGGTTAGCTGTGATCCTTTGTTTGTTTGTTTTTTCTTAAATCATTTTAGTTCATTTACACAAAAAGTGCTTTAAATTGTAACTTTAAAAAATTAAATAGAAAACAAAGAAATTCCATTTTGTTTAATGGCATTCACATATCAGAATGACAGGTTATGAAAAAAATTACCAGACACCAAGAGACTAAATTTATGCAATTTGTTTTTTAACATATCTATTTTCAAGTTACTTGATTTTTTCTAGCCATCATTAAAATGAATTATCTTACTTGCATTTGTGGTTGTTTGAGCAAGAGTACAATTCTGCGATTTAAAATGTAAAACTCCTGCATTATTTCTATATCTTGCTGAGTTTCAAGTGTCTCTTGAATTGCTTTGTCTGCATAATCCATTTCTTAAGGAGACTGTAATGCAAACTTTTCTTTGGAGTTCAAACTCTTCCCAGGAAAAAATTTAATTAAATTAAAATATATCCACAAATAAATATTAAAACAAATAAAAATACTCAAAGTATAATTTAAATATAAATATGAATTTTTATAATAATAGAATACAAATAAATTTAAAACCTGTGTTAACCTAATTTCAAACCTCTTGAAAAAAGAGCCCAGGCCTATGTCACCTGCATATTTGCGTATTCAACATCAAATCTCTATATTAGCATCGATAAGTGGTTTTTCAAAATGTGTATTGGAAACAAATTACAAACACTTGGCATATCTCTAAATAGTTCAGGCAATGGAAGACTTTTAGTCTAGTCGAAAGACCTATTTATGTATTGTTAATTAATGTATCATTAAAAATGATTTGTAAATGCATTCAGGCACATTGGTCAAGTTTTTGAGGTCAAAATAAGACCAGGTAAAGACTTCACTTGATTGTCTAAATCAGTGTTAAGAATGTATATGATTGTTTTTGTATCTCATTATCCTTTCCATGAATTATATATAGCAAACAAAATGTACTCTCAGATCAACAAAATGCTTCAAACAGGCACAGATACAATTTATGCAAGTGTTTTTATTCGCTCATTTAATTCAGTAAAGGTTTACTGAGTAACTATTGTGTGCCAGGCTATGTGGAAGGCACAGGAGATGCAAGTATGAGCGAGATAGACTTGGCCCCTGCCCCTATGGAGATTTTTTGTTTAATGTAGAAGATGGGCCCTCCCAAAAAATGAATTCATGCATACATACATAAATCCATAATTTAAAAAAATAATATATGTTATAGGAAATAAATCAAAGCCAAGATAGAGGATAAGATGGGGAAAACTAATTTAGACAGAATGGCAAGTAAGACTCTCCCAGGAAGTTACTTGTAGTCTGACTTAGACGATGAAAAAGAGTCAACCATGAAAAGACTGAGAAAGAGCAAGTGAGAAAGATCCTGAATCTTGAGGAACTGGGGAGAGTGACACCCATAAAATCAGAGAGCAAAGCAGATGATGGTGAGGTTTAGAATTCTAATTGTGACAGAATACGACTGAGGATTTAGAATAAGGGAGTGCCATGATGTGATGTTCACTTTAAAAGAACAATCTGTGGGTAATTTCCAGTTTTTGTACATTCAAGCAATGCTACGTTTTCCCCATGTTCCCTGATGTCCTTGTGCAAGAGTGTCTCTAGGGTACATACCTAGGAGAAGAATAACTCATCACAGATTATGAACATGATTAACTTTCCTTATTAATGTCAAGTTGTGGCCTAAAGTGCTATGTCATTTACGCTACCCCCAGCAATTATTCTGCTGTCTCAACAACATTTGAATGGTCTGAATTTTTTAATTTTTTTCAATGTGGAAGATGTGAAATGGTATCTCAATGTGGTTTTGAAATGCATTAAACTAATGGGAGGAGCACCTTTTTAGCAGGTATACTGGTCATTTTTGTTTCTTCTTTAGTAAAATGTCTGCTTATGAATTTATAACCCTTTTGGGGAAGGGAGATCATCATCTTTTTCTTCTTTTAAGATAGTTTTAAAGAATACTTTAGACACTAACCCTTTGTTAGTTATATGTGCTGCAAATATTTTATTCCTGCATGACTTTTCTGTTTACTCTGTTTATTATGTTTGAGTTCTTATTATAATTTATCAGTGTATTAAGCATCTTCTTTATGTATGATGATTTATTTAAGAAATCTTTCCCTATCCTGAGGCCATAAGAATGTTTTTATGTTTTTGTTTTTTTTTTTCTTAAAAGCATGTTTTCCTTTCAAACTAGGCTTCTTTATGTGTTTGGAATTTGTTTCTTCTTCTAGTGTGAATTAGGGCATCATTATAATGTTTTAATATAATAAACTGTGCCACATTATTTATGAATAGTCTGTCCTTTCCTCACTAATCTGTAATGCCAACTCTATCATATATCACTGTATTAATTATTATTGATTTATAACTAAAACTCTGGTACAACAAGACTCCTTACCCAGTTCAGAAGTGTTTGGCTACTCTTGACCCTTTGCCCTTCCTCTTAAATTTTAGAACCAGCTGGCTGAGTAAAAACTTTTTTTTTTTAAACAGAAATAGCATTGAATCTGTTGCTCAATTTGAGGACATTTTATATATTTGCAGTGTTAAATATAAATATACCTGTTCATAAATATGATATGTCCTTCATTTATTTAGGTCTTCTTTAAGGTCCTTTGGTAAAGTTTTAGACTATTCTCCACAGAGATCTTAAATGTCAGTTGTTAGATTTATTCCTAGGTACTTTACACCTTTGTTATTGTAATTATATTTTTATTGTATTTGTTTTGTTGCTGTCATACAGAAATATTGGATTTCTAAATTGATGTTATATTCAACATCCTTGCAAAATCTTATTAATTCTAATAAGCTACAGACTTTAAGAGGTTTTCTTTGTAGACAATATCATTCCAGATAATAAAAATTTTGTTTTTACACTTCCAATATTTACTCTTTTCAAAACTTTTTGCTTTATTACACAAACAAGGAATTCTAGCATAATGTTGAGTATAAGCAGTAAGTCCAGACACTCTTGTTTTGTTCCTGGTTTTAAAGAAAATGCTTTGAACATTTCAGGATTTACCAGTTTTTTTCAGGCTAAAAAAAAAATTCATTCTAATTTAGGTTTTCTAAGAGGTTGTTGAAGGTATTGAGTGCTTTTCCAGCCTCCGTTGAGATGATCTTCATTTAAAAAGTTTTAGGTCAGGCACTGTGGCTCAAGCTTGTAATCCCAGCACTTTGGGAGGCCAAGGCAAGAGGATTGCTTGAGCTCAGGGGTTCAAGACCAACCTGGGCAACTTGGTAAGACCTCATCTCTACAGTTGAAAAAAAAATTGACATTCATAATGTACACAATGCCTCAAAATGCACAATAAATCATCGTTTCCCAACAATACAGAACATTGGGCAGCCTTGGAAAAGTATTCATTGCTGTAACCTTTATAGTTGGTTGGCTGGAAAAGCTTTGGTAAATTAGTAGTTCCATAAATTAGTCATTCAAGAAATTTAAAAATCAAAAATTTCTATTGGATTATGTAATTTTCAGAGATTTATTATGCGAATTAGCCAGTAGGCAAAAGTGAAATTTGCCCATTGGAGCTAATATACATAGACTGGGACACCATGGGCTTTGGGAGAACAAATAAGGCCCAAGATGGCAACCAAAGAGGGCAAAGATGAGGCAGTGCTAAGCTGAAATGTAGGAGGGTGGGACTAGCCCAGGCCAGCTCAGACTCCTTCTGTGCTCTGAGTTGGGGACCATGGCAGGCTGCCGTCAACAACCACCCTGGAGTCCAAGGCAGCCCTGCACTCATACTCATTATGTCTCCACTTGGTGGCTCCAGTGCATCTCCGTCTCCTCCTCTACTCTTCCACCCTCCACCAGTGAGTAGAAGAGGAAATCTGTGCCCTTCTTTCCTTCTGCCCTCCCCTCTCAAGAACCTTGCCTTTTCTTAGCCAAACCCACTTTTCCTGCTATTAGGAAGGATAGGAGCACTCTGAGGCATCTTATGAACAGGAACACAATAGACGTTGTGCCATGACCCATTGTCACCAGTTAAGCCCATGAACTCAGCTCCTGTACACGAGAGTGGTATTTAGAGGCTGGAGTGGTGCTGAGTCCTTGGATTTGGGGTTTCTTCTCGAGGAGCAGGGATGAGGCGGAAGCACTCAAATAAAGCAGCACTGCATTAAGAGAACATATAATAGCATTAGTTCCCTAAGTATAGGACAGGTATTTCAATAAATAGGTAAGGTCAGGCTAGCAGGACCTATAAACTCTGTAGAGCTTCAGAGAGAAAAGTGAGGGGCAGGCTAAGTCAGAAGGCAGAGAAAGAGGAAATTGCATCGGGATGTAGTGAAATGTGACTATGGAAGTTAGAATGAGGAGGTTAAGTGCAGAGAACTAGACATCTTCCAAGCAAGAAAGAACAGAACTCAGCAGCTGTCACCACCAGAAGAGAAAGAACCTGCAGTCTCTTTCCCAATCCTCACCAGGTACTTCCCCACAGTCCACTTAAACAAAGCACTCGATGTTTTCTCAATTCACATGCTATATCCTGTTGCCAGGATGCTGAACATGCTGAAACCTTTCTCTTGACTGCCTCAAAGACTGTCATCTTTCAAGACCTAAAAGGTCTAATATAACCTCTGAGGAATGTCTCTGTGCACCACCCCACCCCATCCCACCCCCCCCCCCCCCCGCTCCGGCCCTCAGAACTAGCAGTCTTTCTTATTTGTTGGCACCAGATCTTACATTATCAGAATGTATTGCTATCAATGTACTTGTTGTTTTTTTTTGAGTTGGAGGCTTACTCTGTTGCCCAAACTGGAGTGCAGTGGCATGCTCGTGGATGCTCATGGCCCAGACACACACTACTACGCCCAGCTAATTTTTTTTTTTTTTTTTTTTTTTTTGTGGAGATGAGGTCTCTCCAAGTTGCCTAGGCTCTTCTCAGACCCATGGGTTCAGGTAATCCCCTCACTTTGGCCTCCCAAACTGCTGGGATTACAAACTTGAGCCACCGTGCCTGGCCCAAAATGTACTTCTTATTAAGCCAATGCAGCTACAGTTTCTACCCTCACTTATACAGGCTCTTCCAAGGCCCTCGGAAAATTCCTAGCAAGGTGCTCACATAGTTGTACACTTTTGAAAAATTCACAGGCAATATTTTGATTGCAATTAGGATTGCTATCTCTCTTCCCTCCAGTTTTCCCTCTGTCAAACTTATCCTCCAGTCAGGTAGGTAGCCAAGGGCACTTTGGGCATAGGGGAAGTTGTTCGGGGACATGTTTAGTTTGGTATTAGTAGAATATTTGCCTTCATTTCTGTGTGCCTATAAGTTACTACTGATCATCTGGTATGGGAATTGCTTCCGGGAGCACTCCCACCATCCACTAAGCCAATACACCCTGCTTCGTGGCACGGTGCAGGACCAGAGATGGCATCATGTGATGAGCATGTGTTGCAAATGCTGTGCATCAGAAGTAGGTGGATAGTGGAAAAGAAAAAAGGTTTGAAATGTATGAAGCCAGAAGCTAGTCTCCGGCAAATTCTTCCAATCATCTGGTGTGCAAATTGTAAGTGATGGATTCTATTCTCTTTACTGCCTAGTCGAGACAGTTCTTTCCTTGGAGGACTAATGGTAACTGCACATAATAGAATTTAGCAGAATTCTTGTGTGGGTAGGGTACAAACCCAAAGCAGTACTAAAGACAGCCATTGTATCTGTATGTGTGTCGCACAGTAGACTAGTAAAGAAATGAATGTGCTTCTCCGTGCTGGGGGGATGAATTCCTGAGTGCGATTCATGTTGACTTGTGACTCCCTGTTATCAGTCTCTCATTTTTAGCAATTTTGAAAATATTTGTGGGAAAACTAATTTTTCAAACACGGTTTTGAGGAGTTTTCACTTCGCTAAATTTTTCAGACCACCTAAAATTTTTTGAAAAAATTACAATTTAATAACCTATGCTCACCAGGTGCAGAGGCTCACACCTGTAGTCCCAGCACTTTGGGAGGTCAAGGTGAGAGCCCAGGGGTTCCAGCCAGGGCAACTTGGTGAGACTTCATCTCTACAATAAGTCAAAAATTAACCAGGCATGGTGGTGCACACCTGTAGTTCCAGCTACTTGGAAGGCTAAGGCAGAAGAACCGCATGAGCCTAGCAGGTTGAGGCTGTGGTAGACATGAGTGTGCCATTGCACTCCAGCCTGGATGACAGAGTGAGACTCTGACTAAAATAAATAAATAAATAACCGGTGTGCTGATCTTTGACTCACTTTTTTTTTTAAATTAGAGACAGAGTCTTGCTGTCACTCAGGCTAGAGTGTAGTGGCACTATCATAGCTCACTGAAACGTCGAACTCTTGGGCTCAAGATATCCTCCTGCCTCAGTCTCACAAGTAGCTGGGACTACAGGCATGCCCCACCACGTCTGGCTAATTTTATTGTATTTTTTGTGGAGAAGAGGTCTTGCTTTGGTGTCAAGGCTGGTCTCAAACCCCTGAGCTCAAATGATCCTCCCACCTTGGCCTCCCAAAGTGCTGGAATTACAGGCATAAGCCACAGCACCTGGCCCTGACTCACTTTTTAAATGAAATTTTAAGACCTCGTGGAAATCTATTTTGAATGAATTTAATTTACAGTGCCCACTTTCGATACAAGCTTTTCATTGTTTAACAGATACATTAATTAGGTTCATTTGTATGCCTTCACCTTTGTTTATTATGTGTTCGGCCTTCATGTTTAATAAAAACAAAACCAGGCCAGTGTAATTGAGTTGAAGGCTCTAGGAGCTGCCTCCTTATGCCATTACGTGGCATGGAGCTTCATGGGGGGCAAATTGGGAAGCCCAGCCAAGAAGCACCTAAGTGATGAATGAACACTTGTAAATAGTCCAGCAGTAATAATAATCATCTATTCTATTTGCACAGTGGCTTACTCCTGGCAACTTTTTACAGGCATAACCTTATAAACCTTGGTGGCCTTTTGCTATGGTAGATGGATTACAGTTTTTTTATACATTGCTTAGATAAAGAAAGTAACAGTGCCGGGCTCGGTGGCTCAGCCTGTAATCCCGCGCCTTGAGAGGCTGAGGTGAGTGGATTGCCTAAGCCCGCGGGTTCGAGACCCGCCTGGGCAAGCGAGACCTCATCTCTACAATAAATCAAAAAAATTAGCCGGGCATGGTAGCCCGCACCTGTAGTTCCAGCTACTCGGAAGGCTGAGGCAGAAGGATCCCCGGAGCCCAGCAGGTCAAGGCTGCGGTGGCTGGGAGCGGCCACTGCACTCCAGCCTGGGCGACAGAGTGAGACTCCAACTCAAAAAAAAAAAAAGAAAAGAAAAGAAAGTAACAGAAAGGGGGGAAGTTTTCCGTTGTAGCTATACAACACAATGAAACCAACAAAATTAGTTCAGGTGATAAGTGCATAGTGAGATAACACGACTAAAGTGGCACCATCTAACTTCATGGACCAATTTATTCTCCCAACTTGGCTTCAAATTATTTGGGCTATTTCCAGAAGTCAAACCCATTTTCAAGGGTCATTTGATTCAGTTTCTTCATCTCACCCAGGGTGACTTTTAGAGGCCCAGAGGGGATAGTGTTTTCAGATGTAGGTGCAATACTGTTTGAAAGAGAAAGTTAAGGAGACCTATCTGGGATTCCCAATTCTACACTGACTCATTATGTGATTTTTGTGGATTTCAGTTAAACTTATCAGTAAAAGGCAATGGCATTTGTTCTATGTGCCTTTGAGGAGTAGTGAAAGAACCAGGGTAATGGGTAATGTTATTGAAAGTTATGGAATGCTTTCTATAATCTTTGTACAGGGGTGCTCTGTAGTGTACACAGCCTGGTGGACAGCTGGTTTTGTCACTTATTAACTGTGTATTCTCTCTGTGTCTTACTGTAACTATAAAATGGAGATAATCATAGGATTGTGGAGAGTATTCAGTGAGATAATATATAAAGTGCTTGGTAAACAGCAAATATTCTAGTGCTAGCTGAGGTTGTAATAAGACAATGAGGAAGAGCCACAGAGCTATAACAGTATATTTACTTATCACCCAGAGCTCCTAGAAGCTAAGAATACGTTCTTTCCTCTCTATCCCTGGTACCTAGCACATAGAAGAAACTCTACTTTGAGCAGAGCTCTTGTTGAAGTAAATAAATGACTGAAGACCCAGCTCCTGCTTCCAGGGGCTAAAACCTCTGCTGGTGATGGACACAGAGCCAGGCTACTACAAAAGGCAGACAATGCACATGTACTTTGAGAATTAAATTATTAGCCTATCTCTCCAAAGTATAATTTCTTACAGCATGTTTCTTGTCATCCTCATGTTGCAACACTTAGATCTAGAGAAGAGCTGCACATTTCAAATTCTTAGTGGAAAAAAATAACCCTTGCCTAATGTAAAAACAAACAAACAAACATACAAAAAACAACTAATAGCTGCCAGGATGATCCTGGAGAAAAGCAGAGTTTTTATTTGATTCCTTCCAATAGCACCACATGGGCAGAGTAATGTTCCATGAGCTGGTCTCACTCCAACCATGCTCTGGTGTGGAGAAGAAAGAAACCTGGAAGCAGAAATAGTGGTGAAGCAGGACAAGTGTGTTCATTGATCTCACAGAGTTGTCCCTGGGCCTCTAAGGAGAACGCCTTGTGACCCAGGTAACCTTCCCCAGTCGCATCTCTCACCCTTCCCTGTGCCCCAGGAAGTCCACACTCCATGTATGCACACAAGTTCAGGGCCTTTGCACCTTCTTCTTTGCCTGCAACACTCTGGCAGAGTAAATTCTGAGCTGTCTTTCAAAACTGAACCAGGAATCACTACCTTCAGAAAGCTGATCCTGGCAGCAATCTCCCTTTCTCTATGCTCACATTATGTCTTTTGTTTACCTCTAACATTGCATTCATCACACATTAAATTAGACTTGTTGGCCAGGCACAGTAGCTCATGCCTGTAATCCCAGCACTCTGGAAGGCCGAGGTGGGAAGATTGCTTGAGCCCAAAAGTTTGAGACCAGCCTAGAGACCTCCTCTCTACAAAAAAATAAAAAATAAAAATAAATTAGCCAGATGTGATGGCACGTGCCTGTAGTTCAAGTTATTAGGGAGATTAAGGCGGAAGGATTGCCTGAGCCCAGGAGGTCGAGGATGTGGTGAACCATGATTGTATCACTTAATTCCACCTGGATGACAAAGTGAGCCCACAACTCAAAAAAAAAAAATTAGACTTGTTATATATTTTTTTCTTCCTCACTGTACTGCCCATTCTAACCAGTCAGTGCAGCACAGTTCTGGGCAAAAAGACAGCAATAAATGTTAAATGGATGAATAAATGTTGGGTGGGTAAAGAATGAACAAAGAGTTCCCCTGAGTTGACAAAACAAGGCTGACCCTTCCTGGGGGAGTGGGGGAGGAGTGCTATTGACTTCATCCCAGGAAGACTGAAGCCCCGCAGAACATTCAGGGCACATAAGTCATTAATGCGGGGAGAACAGCTAGTGACAAAGTCAAATGACACCTCACACCTTCTGACTCATATTCCAGGACCTTTTCACTGCTCCACAGGGATTTATTATTAGATCTGAGTTGGGATTAGACTCTTCGTGGTCCCAAATATTTTACAACTGTAACTGGGAGATAAGAGGAAAAAAATTACATGGCAAAAAGACTACAAGGAGCAATATGGGCTGAAATTTCTCTTTCCATAAATTTAAATGTAAATTGATTTTAGCTTAATTTCACATTGAATTAATTTACATTTAAAAATAAACTTAATTACTGTAAAATGGAATTAAGCTATATATGAAAGAGATGAGCATTTACTTTAAGAAAACATCCATTTTTAATTTAATAAATATTCCTCCCACATGCCACACACTTTCTAGTATTTACTGCGTAATAAGGCACTAGACATGTGAAGAGAGCAAGTGCAGTCCAGGTTCTTATGCTGCTTGTTGCGAGAGGAAGGCAGGCATTAAAGAGGGATTCTCAGTGTCTTGCATTTGGGGAGGGCAGAGCAGAGGCAGATGGAGCAAGGAGAGGCAACCCCATCCCTGAAGTCATAGAGCAGTCCCCGAGGAAACGAAATGGAAGACGAGATCTGAGAGTTAGGCAAAGGGGGTGTCCAGAAGAGGGGGAGGGGGAGGGGTAGAACCCCACAATGAAGAAATAGCATTTGCTCTTCTCTGTGGAAGAGAAAAAGCATTTCAAGTTGCTGAAAGAATACTGAGTCTCTGGAGCAGATAGAGGGAGAAGGGAGGATTGGAGAAAGTGATGTCGAGTCCAGACGCTCTTTCCTCAAGGAGTAAACATGAAACTCTAAATTATGTCCCAAGTGATACAATAAAACACTCTTCAGGAGTAATATCAACCTATTTGTTTTTATTTCAGAAACTGTATTCAGTTGATGCAGAAACTACATTAGCAGTGACTCGAAATATGCCGCCTTCTGGAACAAAAGATACTCGTTTCTCATATGTAACTGTGCATCACCGTCACCACCCAAGCTCTGCCCACTGACCCTTGCATGATTCCATGCTACCCAACAGTCAAAGGCAAACGCACATGCCAAATCAGTCATTAACAGGAACATGAAATTGCCAAGGAAGCACGTTCCAAACTGAGTCAAAACAGCTGGCAAAGGCTGTGTGAGTTGTCAATTGCTTTGCAGCACATTATATGGCCACATCTCAGCCTCTTAAACAATGAGCATTGATTATCTCACACAGTATCCATGGATTGTATATCTATGAGTGAATTAGTTACCTCGTTCTGGCTCAGGGACTCTCATGAGGTTGCCGTCAGACATACGTCAAGGCTGCAGTCCTCCAAAGGTTTGGCTGGGGCTGGAGGATGCATTTCTAGAGTGACTCACTCACAGGCCTGGCAGGTTAGTTGTTGGTCATATGCAGGAGACCCTAGTGCCTTCTCCTATGCATAGAGGGCTGCTTGAATGTCTTTACAACATGGCAGCTGGTTTCCCCCAGAGCAAGTGATTCATGAGACAGTAAAGTGAAAGCCACAGTGTCTTTTATGACCCAGTCTCAGAAGTCACACATCATCATTTCTGTAATATCTTTTCGTCACATAGGTCAACTCTGTGTATTCAATGTGGAAAGGGACAATCCAAGGCTGAGAATACCAAGAGTGGGGATCACTGGGGACAATCTTGGAGGCTGGCCACCACAAAAACCATTAATTTTTTTTTTTTTTGAGTTGGATTCTCACCCTGTCGCCCAGGCTGGAGGGCAGTGGCACACTCACAGCCACCCCAGTGTTGACTTGCTGGGCTCCAGCGATCCTTCCGCCTCAGCCTTCCAGAAGCCGGAACTACAGGCGCGCACTACCACGCCTGGCTAATTTCTTGTTTGTTTGTTTTCCACTTTAAATTTTATTAAAGTATAGAGTTAACACGTTTTGAGTTTCTTACATAGGAAAAGACAAGTCAACTAATTTTTGGTTTGTTGTAGAGACGAGGTCTCGTCAAGTTGCCCGGGCTGGTCTCGAACCACCCAGCTCAGGCAATCCACTCGCCTCGGCCTCCCAGAGTGCTGGGATTACAGGCTGACCCACCGAGCCCGGCCCAGATTTTTTTTTTTAATTTGAAAGGCAATACCTGATGAAAGGACGTCTGCTTTGGACTCGGATCTGTATTTGAATCACACCTCCACCACTTACTGTACCACCTTAGCTCAGTTATCTAATCTTTCTAAACGCAGTTTTCTCATAATAGTCCAACCTACTTTGTTGGACTATTTTGAGGATTAGGTATGGATAATTATGGTGGCTGGCAAGTAGAAGGCACTGAAGAATCGCTAATGTTATAGCTACAACTAGGTGAATAGTTGCTATAGAAACGCTGTTGACATCACTATCCATACAACCCTATGTCAAATTCTAAGATTATTTTTTTTCTTCCTGTTTTATTATCACCATACATTCTTTAAAAATCACATAGAGCCAAACACGTGGAGAAGAAAGGTGCATGAAGCTGAAAAAATTACTTTTATATATTTGAATATATGCAGAAGCCATAAGGGCTTTAAGAGCCAAACTTGAAGAGTCAACTATCAACTAATTCAGTTCTCCTATATGGCTGAAGTCCATATTATGATGGCCTTAAAGAACCATGGAAATAAGATAGGAGGGGAAAAAAACCACCAATACTGAGCTAAGTGGGATTATCAAAATTATAGCTCTTCTGAAAAAAAATGAATGATCTCTTTTAAAAAAAAAAAAAAAAGAGCCAAGCTCAGTGGCTCAGCCTGTAATCCCGCGCTTTGGGAGGCTGAGGTGAGTGGATTGCTTGAGCCCGCGGGTTCGAGACCTGCCTGGGCAACTTGGCAAGACCTCATCTCTACAATAAATAAAAAAATTAGCCGGGCGTGGTAGCGCGCGCGCCTGTAGTTCCAGCTACTTGGAAGGCTGAGGCGGAAGGATCGCCGGAGCCCAGCAGGTCGAGACTGCGGTGGCCAGGAGTGGCCACTGCACTCCAGCCTGGGCGATGGAGTGAGACTCCAACTCAAAAAAGAAAAAAATAATAAGACAAGTTCAGATGGTCAAGTTCTGTTTCATGTCAAAAGAAAACATTTTTTTTTCCAACATTGCTACTGGTTTACAAGGCTAAACAATATTCTATACTTAGGAATTTGAGAGTTTGTTTTTTGGTTTGGTTTTTAAATAACTTTGACCTTAGTTTCTTTGCTGGTAAAATAAGAATAAAGACACCAGGAGAGGAAGGTTCTTCATCTACATACTCAAAATATTTCTCCAAATTCACATGCTGAAAGTATAAGTGGAAAAAACCCAGGCCTCACTGGCAGGCTTCTGTTTCCTGGAGTAAATCTCTGACTCTTTTTCTTTATCTCACAATTGAAGAACAAATTATGAATAGAGAATTTTTTTCAGACAATGGAGGAACAGAAAAGAAAGGAAAAAAGTCACTTGAAGTTTTGTGTGTGTGTGTATGCATGTATATGTGTGTATATAATGTAACATATAATTTAAATAAAAGCATATATATTTAAGTTATAAGTTCCTTCTGGGAAAAAAGCAAAGAATACTTTTTTTTTTTTTAAGAAAGCAGGATTTATTGAGAGGACAGTGGAAGGGGACCCAAAGGGGTTGCCTAATTTTATTCTTATGGAAGTTTTTTAAAAAAGTATTTAGTCACTATCTGAAGTGGTGGATTTGAAGCTAATGAAGCTGAACTGTTAGCAACTAATTTTGTAATTTTTTTTTAAAGAAGTCCTCCATACTATATAAGCTTCAGGACTTACAAAACTGAATCTGTTCCACTTGCTGTTATGAACTTAAAGGTGTGTTTTTCAACCAAGATCAATTTTCTAAATATTATAATCAGGATTTTACATCAGTAAATGGAATATTGTTTACTAACAAGTCATTTAACAAACCTATGCAAGAAGCTATTATTATACTATGAAAAGGTGTTTTCAAAATGATTGATTACTGGAAAATATAAAAATGAAATGTATCTAACACAGACATAACTTCTTTTGGAGCATTCATATTATTGTATAAGACAATCACATTCTATAAGCCATATAGTTCAGCACACTAGATTATATAGTGTATTTTTACTTAGAATTTCATTTGAGAGTAAATCATAAATAAAAGTGGTAGTATATTTTCCTTCTTTAAGAGAAAAAAAATTTAATTTTTGGTTTATCTATATTACTGTATCCCACATTTGGGAGTTGAAGAACTAGAGTGTCTAGAAATCCAAAATTTACCCTACTAACAATAATTCCCATTTGAACTGAGAAGTAAGTAGCAAAGAGTAGTAGTTACAAGCGACATTTGCTCAGTCACACTGCCTGTGTACCAGTGTCATCTAAGATACTCAGCATGTCTGCACTTTTTAGTTCCCCCTCCTTTTAAAGGAGGGGTGAAAGTTTACCCTCACAGGGTTGTTATGGGGATTAAATGAGTTATCACATTTGTGAAGTGCTTGGAAAACTACCTAGCATATATAAGTGTTACTTAAAACACCTTTGGCTTATTTCTGACTTGGGCTATCACCTCACATATTGCTTTATCAACCGAGTGATAACTGGAAACTTCCATCCCGTTGTCATTCTCCAATTAGTGATGCTGTCTTGCTCCTAGATCACCTACTAAATTGTAAGTGTTCTTAAATGGTGGTTTTATTAAATTCCAAGTTAATACGGGAATAACTAAAATAGAAAACTGTGGCTTAACTTAAAGTAAATGTTTCATAGAATAAGATTGTGTTTTTTTTCAAAAGATGTTTTAATACTTACAAAACTATCCAATTTATTCATTTTTTTGGTCACCACATCTAAGTCTCCTATCAGTTTTTTTGTTGTTTGTTTGTTTTTTCTGTTTTCTGTTTGTTTCAATGTTTAAGATTTTATTATTCAAAAAATTGAATATTTGATTTATCTATATTATTGTATCCCACATTTGGGGAGTTGAAGAACTGGAGTGTCCAGAAATCCAAAAGTTACTCTACTAACAATAATTCCCATTTGAACTGAGAAGTAAGTAGCAAAGAGTAGTAGTTAAGAGCGATTACATTTTCTAAAAACTTTTAGTTTTCACAAAAATTTTATGAGGGGAATAAGATTATTATTTCTGCTTCAAAAATGGAGAAAATGGAAAAAAAAATCAAGATATGGACCCAGGTTGTACTGCTCTAAAATTTTTGTGTTTAACAACCCAGTTATTTTAAGTCACCATTACTGATTAGTTGCTTGTTAGATTTTTCTTTTTTTTTTTTCTGCATCACTCCATAGTAGCATCTTCTTTTTTATTATTAATTTAGTTATTTATTATAAAGATGTGGGGTACAATTCAGGGTTATGTATACAAACATTGATCACGCAGGTACCCTTGTTGACGAGGTATGCCCCTCCCTCCCCTAGCAGTTTCCACCAACTGCCAGTCCCACCCCACCCCCTTTCCCTAACAGTTTTCTGCTACTGCCAATTGCTTTCTTACAGCATTATAATTGTTCAAGTTCACCTTATGAGTGAGAACATATGGAACTCAGCTCTTTGTTTCTGTGATAAATCACTGAGTATGATTGACTCCAAATCAATCCAATTTGCTGCAAAATCCATATATTTGTCCTTCTTTATGGCTGCATAATATTCCATTGTGTATATGTACCACATTTTTTTAATCCAGTCCAGCTTCAATGGGCAATATGGTTGGTGTCATGTTTTTGCTATTGTGAATACAGCTGCTACAAACATACATGTGCAGGTATCTTTTTTGTAGAATGATTTGAGTTCCTCTGGATATATTCCCAATAGGGGAATTGCTGGGTCATATGGAAGGTCAATTTCTAGTTTCTTCATACATCACCACACTGTCTTCCAAAGAGGTTGTACTAGTCTGCGTTCCCACCAGCAGTGCAGAGGTGTTCCTTTTTCTCCGCAACCTCACCAGCATCTGTTGTTTGTTTTATTAATGATGGACATTCTTATAGGGGTAAGGTGGTATCTCAAAGTAGTTTTGATATGCATTTCTCTAATGATGAGTGAGGCTGAGCACTTTTTCATGTGTCTGTTGGCTGCCCGTATATCTTCTTTTGAGAAGTGTCTATTTTTTTGTTTGTTTGTTTGTTTGTTTTTTCTGTTTTCATTTTTGTTTTTGTTTTGAGTAGGAATCTCACTCTGTCACCCAGGCTGGAGGACAGTGGCACACTCATGGCCACCACAGCTTCAACCTACTGGGCTCAGGCATTCCTTCCTCCTCAGAGGGAATATAATTATGCCAGTTGCTGACCAAGGGCTTTACTTTTAATGATGAATAAAGTAGCAAAAATTTAGGTTGACTTGTTTGAACAAAAATTGCAAAAAGGTCTCTTTCTACTACATAGTAATAAGCATATCTCTGTTGGAAGGTGCCTTTTCATTTATCAGTCTACCTGTCATGCAGGAACAGACTCAGCTGAGATGATTTGACTTTGAACTTTCATCAGTATCTGGGTTTATAATAATAAAGCAGAGTATGTTTTATTGTGGCCCTAACCTGCTCCTATACCTGTGAACACCAAATGATTGAGACATGTATATGAAAGGTCTAAGGTAATACTATAAATCATGGTAAATATTTAACTGAAATATCAAGTGAACTTTCTTAAAGTCTTATATCCAACTGACAGGGGAGGAATTTTGTTATTTTCCATGTACTTATATAGATAACCATTAATTAATGATAAATAATAATAAGCACACATCATGATGGAATATTCAGTTATGCTGACACCACAGTTTTTTGGTTTAGGACTCGTCTTTAAATCCCAAAGAGCAGTATCATTGCTTATTGCTGAAATCAAAATAAGTGAAATCCTTCTGCCAAGTGCCTATCTATTTTTTTTTAATGATGCCAGAAAGCTATATAACCATAAGCAAAGTAATTTCAGCAGCATTTCATAAATGCATGGTTAGGAGAAACGTGATAACATTAACTCTGCTAGGCAATTCTTGATTAGGTTCAGCCTTAATTCCATAATCTCTTAATAAAAACAACAACTTAACATTTATTAGATGTTTCCTGTGTGCCAGATGTCTCCTCCCAAGTCCTTTTCACAAATTAGCTAATTTAAACTTCACAATCACCTTATGAAATAAGAACTATTATTATCACATTTTCCAGATAGAAAAGTGAGTCTTGGAAACATTAAGTACTTAATTTCCATAATAAAAGAGTTGGATCAATATTAAGACTCTAAATCCCATACTTTATCCACTTTACTGTATTCCAACTCCTCCCATCTTTAACTTCCTTCCATCACAGAGTAACAGAATTGAGACAAAAGTTGTAGACTGCCTAATATAAGTGGTTGATTAAGATCTGGTAGGATGCAGGGTACGGTGGCTCATGCCTATAATCCCAGCATTTTGGAAGGCTGAGGTGAGAGGATTGCCTGAGCCCACGGTTTCAAGACCAGCCTGGGCAACTTGGCAAGACCTCATCTCTACAATAAATCAAGAAAAATTAGCCAGGCGTGGTGGTACATGCCTGTAGTTCCAGTTACTTGGAAGGCTGAGGCGGAAGGATCACCTGAACCCAGCAGGTCGAGGCTGCGGTGGC
>CAUYQG010200831.1:0-25673 GCA_963574415.1 Tarsius wallacei | reverse complement strand
ATGATTTTGTTCTTTTTTATGGCTGCATAGAATTCCATCATGTGTATGTACTACATTTTTTTAATCCAGTCCTCTTTTGATGGACAGCATGGTTGCTTTCAGGTTCTTGCTATTGTGAACAATGCTGCAATAAACATACGTGTGCAGGTATCTTTTTTATAGAGTGATTTGAGTTCTTCAGGGTATATTCCCAGTAGGGGGATTGCAGGGTCATATGGGAGATTGATATTTAGGGCTTCACCTTTTAAATATCAGGTATCCTTTCATGTTTCTAAATCTGTGGGTAGTATGTGTCCTTCTTGATTTCATTTCAGATGAATGTTCATTCATGTGCCAAACATAAGACATAAGACAGACCAAAACAAAATAAGGCAAAAACAATCTGGGATGTAAAATTACCTGATTAAATCACCCACATGTCTTCACTGGCTTCCCCCCCTCCCCCACCGGCTCCTGGGGCCTCCTCTTCAGTTCCTTGGGTCACCAATACTATCAGATTTTTGAAGATACTAATCTCCAACCCTCAGAACTCTCGGTTCCTTGTTCTTGTGTCTTCCTCCCTCCAGAGAATTTTCCCCGCTCCCTGCCTCAGCACTCATTCCATGATCTTACCCTACTCCTTTCCATCACTGCAACCGCTCCTCAGCTTTGATTTCATGCATCCCATGTTATCAGCTACTCCTCCTATTTTTCAAATAACCCTCCACCTCCTATTTTTCAAATACCCTATTTCTCCAGTATTCTTAACTAAACACTCTTTCAAATTGGTGGTAATATTTATTCTGATTCTATCAATATTTTTTTCTGGCAACTGCTCTTTTAATTAGATAATTTTCTTCCTTACTCTGATTAATTTTTTTCTTTGTTTCTTTCTTTCTTTCTTTCTTTCTTTCTTTCTTTTCTTTTCTTTTAAGTTGGGGGTCTCTCTCTGTTGCCCAGGCTGGAGTGCAATGACACAATCAATCACAGCTAAAACCTGGGCTCAAGTAAACCTCCTGTTTCAGCCTCAGGAGTAGTTAGGACGAAAGTCAGGTGCCTCCATGCCCAGCTAATTGTTTTATTTTTGTGTAGAGACGGGGTCTCATTACGTTGCCTAGGCTGGTCTCAAACTCTTGGGTCCAAGCAATTGTCCTGCCTCGGCCTTATAAAGAGTCAGGCAAGCCTGGAGGGAGACGTGTGCTGATGGTAAGCAACACAGGGCTGCTGTGGCAGTTAGGATATCATAGGCCAGCCTCTTGAGCAGACTGGAGCAGTTGACAGATTCATGAAGCAGATTCTGTTCTATTCACCAGGAATACAATAATAAGAGGAAAAGACAAAAAACCCCACTTCTTGGAGTTTACTTTCTAAGTCAAAATTTATTTTCAAGTTATTTAAAGAATTATTTATAAAATTAATAATAAAAATATAAATGGAAAGCAAGAGATGTTAAAATATACTTATTAAATAGCCTTATTAAATTAAACATAAGTGAGTTTTTCAAGATACTATTTTAAAAAAACAAAGAAATTTTCTTTTTAGCAGAAAAGTGCCAGCTTCTGGAGAGTTTTTATGCTGCATTAAGAAAAATAGATGCAATTTGGCTAAATAAAACTAAATTTATAAATCTTTAGTATTAATGGAGGGAATAAATAGGCTCGTTGAGAAAAAACTCTTGTTTCTGAAATATTCCTGTTTGTAGGAATGGAGGTGAAGTCAGACAGGAGCCCCAAGGTCTGGGTGTAAGATAAGACGCTCTGCCACCCCCTGGGTGTTTGTGAGCTCCACCTACACCATGGGCAGGTGACCGCTCTAGGCCCCAGACAAGTCCCATCCAACGGGGCCAGGGAGGAAGCACTGCCAACCCATATCCACACAACAGGACACGGAGGCTCTGAAAGAGACCAGCACCAGGAGATGGGGGAAACAGAGCTGGGGTGTTGATCTTATTACATCCTGTGTCACTGCAGCAAAGAAAAATATTCCTATGCAGAAATATTACCTGTACATATCTTTTTCTCTATCTCACAAAACTGTTAAAAGTAGAAGAAAATTTCAAATATAGCATTTAGTTCTAAGTGATGAGTTATTGGAGGTGATTTTTATTTTCTTATTTAGCAGTTTGTAAAGGTATCAAATTTTCTATTACGTATAAATAATAATTTGCATTCTATTACAACCAGAGATATAAATAAATTATGAATTTAATATTTTTGAATGGCAATAATATCTTAAATTTTTCCCTGGAATCAAAATCTAGTTCACCAATAATTTTCTCACAAGTCAGTCTTTGTAACAAATTACCCATGTGAATTTCATAGACTTTACATTTTGACTATGATAGTGAATTACAGATCATATTTATGTTTATTGTAGTAACAGGGAATTGAGAAATGTAAGTAAATACCATTTAGAAAACCAGTCCATATTTTTACTCTTTATTCATCTTCAGGTTCAATTTCATTCTAGTCATGACTCATTTATGCATTTTTATTTTTAAGCTTACTCTATGGAGAAGAAAGCAAAACACAAGTTGAATACCATGCTATAAATTTTTGTAAGACAATGTCAGATCATACTCAGATTAAAACTATAATATAGTTTAAAACTGTAATATAAACTATAAAACTATAAAGGAGATTTTACTTCTGTTAGTTTTTTTCCCCTTAAACCTTAGTTTATTCTTAGACTTTATTTTCCTGACACTGATTATAAGTCTCACTTTTTTCTAAAAGTAGAGAGAGATGGCTATACTATTCCAATAGTTAAAATTAGTACTTATTTTACTTCAAAATTTTGACAAGAAGATTAAATCAAGTATTCATGAGTTGTCTATAATTATATCCAGACACCAATTGTTTGTCCATCAGATAAATGCACTTCTAATTAAATATGGAAAACTGAAAATACACACCAATCTTTTTTGCATTTGGTGAAATTTTTTTTCTTTCTATTCAGAACACATCATTGTTCTGCAAATGAGTATCCATCTGTTATAGTGGAAAGAAAATGTAATTCTTTGCTCTTTAGTTCCTATTTTCCCATTAGGTCATACAAGGAGAGGAAATGAGTTCTCTGCTACACTTTTGATTTATTGCAGAACTGAACACATTTACACAGAGAAAAGTGCTATTTTAATTTTACACACTTCAATAAGCACAGATACATATGTTCAACCTTTAGATGTAGTCATAAAAATGACTGAAGATTCTGGAAATAGAGTGAAAACATATATAAAAGTTTCACCCGTAATAGTATTGTTTCAAGCTCTATCATGCAAAATTAAAGAAAAATTCTAATATTTTTTAAAGTATACATTTTTAAATGCAGCCCTCCAAAGCTATTTACATATTACATTGTGTTATATTTTCTCCACTACAGTATTTTCATGCTTATCACACTGGAACAATATGTCATGGATTTTTTTCAAAAGACTTTATTTTTTAAGAGCAGTTTTAGGATCACAGAAAAATTAAGAGAAAGGTACAGGTATATGCCCAGTATTCGTTGTCCCCACTAATGCATAACTTTTCTCAGTATTAAGTCTCCCCTGGAGTGGTGTGTTTGGTATAATTGATGAGCTTACATGGACACATCATTATCACCCAGAATCTGTATACACTAGAGTTCACTTGTGATGCTGTACAATCTATGAACTTTAAAAATGTGTAAAAACAGGTGTCCATCATTATTGCATCGCTCCAAAATTCCTCTGTGCTCTACCCATGCATCCCACCCTGCCCTCAAACCCTCACAGACACAGTCACAGGTTTTCTTTTTATCTTCTTTTTTTTTTTTTTTTGAGTTGGCGTCTTACTCTGTCGCCCAGGCTGGAGTGCACTGGCACATTCACGGCCACCCCAGGGTCGACCGGCTGAGATCTGGTGATCCTTCCACCTCAGCCTTCCAAGTAGTTGGAACTTTAGGCGTGTGCTACCATGCCCAGCTAATTTTTTTTTATTTATTGTAGAGATGAGGTCTTGCCAAGTTGCCCAGGCTGGTCTCGAACCACGGGCTCAGACAATCCACTCACCTTCACCTCCCAAAGTGCTGGAATGAGAGGCTGAGCCACCGAGCCCAGCCAGTCATGGATCTTTTACTGCCTCCATAGTTTGGTTTATCCAGAATGACATAGAGTCAGAATCACACAACGTGCAGCCTGTTCATACTGGCTTCTTTTACTTAGTATAGGCATTTAAGTTTCCTCCATATGTTCGCGTGAATTGGTAACTCTATTTTTTAGTGGTGAATGGCATTGCATTGTCTGGATATGCCATAGTTTATTTCTCCAGTCACCTCCTTAACAAATCTTGATCGCTTCCGAGTTTTAGCATTTATTAGTAAAGCTGCTATAAACATCCATATGCAGGGTTTTCGGTGAATATCAAGGAGTACAATTGCTAGCTCACTTGATAAGAGTGTGTTTACTTTTGTAAGAAACTGTGAGAAACAGTTTTCTGAGGTGGTGGTGCCATTTTGCATTCTCGCCTGCAATAAAAGAGCTCCTGTTGTTCCCCATCCTTGTCTGCTATGATTTTGCCAGTGTTCTGGGTATTGGTGATTCTGGTAGCTGTGTGGTGGGATTGCCTTGCTGGCTTAATGTATAGTTCCCTGATGAGAGATAGGTTTCAGCATAATTTCATGTGCTATTTGCTATCTGTATATCTTTTTTGATAAGGTGCTGGTTAGGTTCTTTGGCCCATTTTGAATTGTGTTGCTTATTTTCTTATTATTGAGTTTTAAGTGCTCATTGTGTATTTTTGCCTACAGTCTTTTATCAGTTATGTCATTTGCAAGTACTTTCTTCCAGTTTGTGGTTTGTCTTCTCATTCTATTGGCTGCATCTTTGCAAGAGCAGAAGTTTTAAATTTTAATGAAGTCCAGCATATCAATCATTTCCTTCATGAAATGTGTCTTTAGTGTCATACCTAACAAGTTATCACCAAATGCATGGTAATCTGGATTTTTTCCCATACTATCTTCTGTGAATTTTATGACATTGTATTTTATATTGAGATCTGTGACCCATTTTGAGTGAGTTTTTGTGAAAGTTATAAAACTTGTGCCTCGATTCTCATCTTTGCATATGTATGTCCAGTTGTTTCAGCACCATTTGTTGAAAAGACTGTCTTTTCACTATGGTAATGACTTTGTTCCTTTGTCAAAGACCAGTTTTCTGTACTTATAAGGGTCTCCTTTCTGGGATCTTTGTTTTGTTCATTAATCTATTTGTCTATTCTTTCACCAATACCACACTATCTTGATTACTGTAGCTTTATAGTAAGTCTTGAAAGTCAGATAGTGTCAGTCCTCCAACTGTCCTTTTCTCCTTCCATATTTTGTTGGCTATCTTGGGTCTTTTGCCTCTGCAAATAAACTTTAAAATAGTTTGTTAATATCTCAAAATATCTTGTTGGGATATTGATTTGGATTGCCTTGAATCTATATAGATCAAGCTGGAAAGAATTGGCCTCCTGACAAGATTGAATCTTCCTATCCATGAACATAAAATCTCTGTTTATTTAGTTCTTTGATTTCTTTCATGAGATTTTTGTAGTTTTCCTCACATAGACTCAGTATCTATTTTGCTAGCTTTATATCTAAGTCTTTCACTTCCGTTTTGTAATGTAAATTACACCATGTTTTTAATTTCAGATTCCATTTGTTCACTGCTACTATATAAGAAAATATTAATACTTAATAATTGTATTCTGCAAATGTGCTATAATAGTTTACTAGTTTTAAGAGTTTTTTGTCCACTTTCTTGCATTTTCTACATAAATTATTCTGTCATGTGTATTTAATCCTGTTAGTAACCCTATAATGTTGCATGAATTCCTCCAGTGTTTTCTCTTGTAGTCAAGTCTTTGATGGCAATTATTACTATGATTCCAAATCAGATCAAACATATTTTTATGAATGCTTCTCTTCAGGAAATTCTTCTTCTTACCTTACCATTACAGATTTTAAAAATATATGTTATCACATTATCTTTCTCCCATACTTATTAACTATTGTATTCCAGCTGAGAGACATACATTTTGAATGATCTTTTTTTATCATAGTTTTTCCCACAAATTTTCAATGTATACCTAGTTGTGAGTTTCTTTCAATGTACTCATTGATAAAGTTTTGTTTGCTTTTTTTAAAATTTTGGAATCTTAATTGTTTATTTGGTGTAGTGCTATGTTCTTCTCTTACTGATTCTTCACCTAATACTGTCTTCCTTTTCTATAATATGTCACAGCTATTGCGAAGCTCTTGCTTATTTTTCCAATGACTCTTGTTTGTTTGTTCATGGTAGTTATTTCTTTATTCTTGGCATATGTGTTTCCCAGTCTAATTTCAATTATGCTTGTTTTTCATTGTAGCAGTGAGTTTCTAAATGCTTCTATTGTATTTATTTGGAATAATATGATCTAATTTCAGGTTTTTCTCTCTACACTAATGGCAAGTCTGCTTAGACATGACATTTGGAGGATGTCCTGTCCATTGAACACAGTCTACTTACTTGCATTAGAACCTCAAAAACAATAAATGGGAAATTGATATTGGACTATTCAGTGTTACACCAGTGTTTTCGTCTTCTTTCATGTTTGCTCATTAACCCGTAAAATGATGACCCTGGTCGCTGTGTGGAGAACGAACTAGAGGAGGTAGAGCTGGAGGTGGGAGAAAACTGAACCAGTTGTTGAAATCCTTAAAGAGGGAGATGATGTTGGTTTAGGCTGTAGAGGTGGGAGTAGAAATATAAATGATCTCATTTTAAAATGTAAACAGAACTGGTAAGACTTAGGAATGAGTTGAGTTAGGGCTGAAAAAAAAGAACCATGAAGAATGTCTCTGTGTTTTTGGATTTTGGCACCAGATTGAGAAATTGTCTTTTCTTAAAATGTAGAAAAACGAAAGGGGAGCAAGTAGGTGAGAGATCGAGGCTAAATTCTGAATGCCTTAAGCTTGAGGCACATGTTGCATAACCAAGTGGATAAATCAGATCAGAAGCGAGGAGGAACATTCAAGATCTCAAAAGAGACATTCAGCCTAGAGCTATAAATCTGCAAGTTATTGATATATAAATGATATGATTAATAAAATAATTGCTAAAAATCTGTTGCATACCAAGGCACTACCTCAATTAATACTCAAAATACTTTTAGCCTAAGCATCTTTATGACTTCATTTCACAGCTGGGAAGTTAAATGGAAGTTAAATACAGGAGCTAAGTGACTGTCAGTATTCAAAAACCTTGCATTCTCACTAAAATTCTGCACCCCAAATCACTACATTATATTCATAGTACAGCATGAGAGAGAAGAAAACAGAGTACAAGACATAATGCTAAGTAACTCAGCATTCAGAAAACAAGTGGATAAAAGTAATAAGTAAAAGGCAAGTAGGAAGTTCTGGCCAGAATAACACCGTCATGCAAACTAAGAAAAAGAAACTTCAAGAAGGAAGGGATTGTTTAAATCTGTTCAAGGCATGCTAAGTTATGTGGTATGAGAACTGAAAATGTCCAGGGACCTGGCACTAGAAGCGCCACAATGTTCTTAACTGGGATAGTTTGATGGGCATAGAAAAACCAGATTGAATTGAATGAGAGTCAAGATGGAGTGTGTTTATATGCTGAACATATCCCTTGTTTGAAACACACAAAAAATGACAGATTAAACTTAAAATAATCGAAATAAAAGAAAACGATAATGATGGAACATTAAAAGGTATCTTTTCGTGCTTGGAAAAAAGAACAGAACAGAAATGAACAGGACAAAAGTTGTGAGCCTGCTAATCCCTGATCCTGGGGAACTAAAGCTTTTAATCTGGGATAGAGGAAAGGACGAGCTTCAAAACTTGAAACCAGGGATGGGATTGGATCACTTTGCTACCTACCTGACTCCTTTTAAAAAGAGAGAGAAAAAAATCATATCCATGCCAGACTAAGAGATGAAGTTTGTAGAAAGCAAGCCCAAGGAGAAGGGTAATTCCTCACCAGGAATTCAGGGAAGCTACAGATGGCGCTACACTGTGTCTACGCGGGGGAAACCTCTTAACTCGCCCTGCAAGGTACAAGTTAGACTGGGACCTGGTGCAAGGTGGATGCAAGTAGGAATAACAAAACAGCTTATAAAATCAAACGCTAAGAAGGACAGGCAAAAGGATGAACCACGAATCACTGAAACATTTCAATTAAAATTGATTTTATGAGACATTCTCGCATTAGAATAAACATATTTAGATGAGATAAAAGAAGACAATGACCATTAAAATTGGCACAAATGTATAAAACAAAAATAGGCATAGTAAAAACAACTTCATAAAAAGCAATCTATTAAAAATCTGTAAATCTAAAACTACATGAAACACAGAAAAATTGATATATTATAGACCATGAAGTAATCTGGACAGAATTTCAAAGTTTCAAAATCATGTTGATCAAATTATTTAATTATAAAGTTGTAGGAAGAAAGGAAACAATTCATAATTTCAATTTTTCCATTTAACAAATAATAGAAAGGCACATAATCTGATAATTTAGCAGGTGGTGCAATAGATGGAGGAACTAATTCTGAAAGAATAACAGCTAAAATAATTTATAGACACAAAAATAAAATATTGTGTTTTAGAAGATAAAAGAATAGCAAAATCTGTTGTAAAATATAAAAGAGTATAAGGTAACTGATAGGATTGGAAGAGAACACACATGTACATTAAAAGTGGGACTCCAATGCCACCATGTACAATATAGTAAAATAGCAGTGAAATGGAAGGAATTCTAAGTATAACATAAACTGCAAAAAATAAATTGAGAGGACTTCTTACACTGCCAAAAAAATGGTAAAAAACAATGAACAGGAGTAACTTGTCTGAATACATACATTGAACAAAAGAGAATGCTATATACCTATGGGAAAAAACTCATGTTTTGTTGATAAATACAGAGGTGAATGCAGACATTTTGAGGGAAGTCTAACAATATTTACCAAAATGTTAACTGTTCGTGTCTTCTGAACTAATGAGTCAAAAGTTCTAGAAACACAGGAAAAAATGCATGCTTCTTTTAAACATAGCAAAGCTCAGAAGTCATAAGAGTGGTGTTGCTTAACCAATTAAAAGGAGATCGATGTGTTGTGTTTTTTGAATCCTGGTCTATAAATTAAGATGTTACTGTAGATGTTTATTTCCAAGCCAGCTTGTCACACCTACCTTCTGTCTGGTAATGGCAGCACTGTGTTCTTCAACAGTTGTTCAAAGTGGTGATGGACAAACCTCCCTAGTCGATCAAAATAATAGGATTTGTTTGCTTTTTACCCGAATTTTATATACAATGAGTTGTTTTAATGTGAGACACCTGTCCTCACACTGCCACTTGCCTCAAAATATTTTCTTGATAGTATTTTGAAATGTTGCCTACATTTTCATGACCACCTCCATATATACGTGACTGTCTCTTCTTTTCAGATTTATGCACATATTAGTTTCAGTATTTCATCAGTATCTTTTACAATGGTGAACATCAATGTCATCATTGATATATTTAACTAAGTGGTCCTTTGGTTTGTACCTCTGTAAATGGGATGTTGAGATGTGCCTACATATAACTAAATAATTATATGTAGGCACATCTACCTACACAAAAGGGATATGGAAATGTCCTCTTCTAAATTAATTCAAGAAAGCCAGCAGTTTCTCAATAAGGAGAAAGCAAGTTGCTCGTTTTGTTTTGTTTTGTTATTCGATTTTTTTATTTTTAATTCCAGAATCCTCACCCTTTTTTAATAACAGAACTTGGTTTTTAGAGCACTTTGGGGTTCAAAGCTTAAGTGGGCACATAGTATGGAGAATTCCCATGTATCCTTTACCCAACACATGCTTAGCGTCCATCAGTGAAAATACGCTGCATCAGTGCGGTGCATTTCCTATAATTGTTACACTTACACTAACATGTCATTACCACCTAAAGTTTTTACTTTACATTAGGGTTCCCTCTTGTCACTGTACATTCTGTAGGTATGGTTAACTGTATCCAAATGTACCTTATTCCCTTTTAGTGTTCTATAATATTTCTTCTCTTTTCTTTTTGGAGGGTGAGAAAGCAGGAGTTTATTAAGACAGAAGAGCTTCTAAGTGGGAGAGGGACTGAAACAGGGTTGCCCTGCATCATATTTCATCGTATGGATATGCCATTCACCTGCTGAAGGCTTTGGTGTCATTTCTTCCAAGTTTCGGCAGCTGTGAATAAAGCTGCCCTAAACTTATCTTTGTGCAGGTTTTCATGCAGACATACTTTTTCAACTCATTTAGATAAATACCAAGAATTTGCTCCTTATGTGATAAAAGTATATTTAGTTTTGTAAGCAACTTCCAAATTGTCTTCCAAAGTGTCTGTCTCTTCTACTTGCATTCTCACAAACCCTGAAAGAATTCTGAGACTCTACGCACTTTTTAGCACTTGGTAATGTCAGGGATCTGTATGTTGGCTATCCTGATAAGTGTGTAGTAGGATCTCATCATTGTTTTAACTTTCATTTCCCTGAGGATATACGAATTTGAGAATCTTTTCACATGCATATTTGCCATCTGTATATCTTTTTTTGGTGAGATGTCTGTTCAAGATTTTTCCCCCATTTTTAAATTAGATCGTTTATTTTCTTAATGTTGATTTTTAAAGATTATTGGTACATTTTGTTTAACGGTCCTTTTCAGATGTGTCTTTTGCAAATATTTTTTTTTCAGTCTGTGGCCTGGCTTCTTATTCTCTTGACATCCTCTTTCACAAAGCAGTTTTAACTTTAATGAAGTCCAGCTTATCACTTATTTATTTCATGGATCTTGACTTCAGTATTGTGTCTAAAATATCATCATACCAAACCTAAGGACATCCTGACTCGCTTTTCAATTCCCAACCGAAATATGTAAGACTTATTTAATGCTAAATTGGAGTTTTAATGACTAAGCATTGATTGCATTCTTTACACCTCTTTCTGTGATTTAGTCTTGAAAAGGCACTAATGGAATAACGTGTGATTTCAACACTGTTGAAATTCTCAGTTGTAGTACTGATGTATGACAAGATGCAAGGGACAGTTCTACATGAATCACCTGTCCTCAGGGCAGTGCAATCTTAGCATCAGATCACAGTATAAATTCAACTATTCGTATTAATTACTTTCCTACTCCAGCTATCTGATTTTTTTCCAGTATCTAACATTAATTCTTACTTTCCATGTCTTAGTTCATATAGCTCAAAGAAACAAGGATAAGTAGGATTCCTTGTGAAAAATAATCAAATAAAAAGTAAGCATATGATGCCACACACAATTGCTTAACTATGTCAGTTGGATGACCATACCCACCAAGAATAACTTTAAAAATGTCTGCTAAAATCGGACAAACAGAACTTAAAGAGATTATAGCTAGAATTCAGTAGTATTGCTGTAATAATCTTAACACATTTGTCATTTTAAAACTAGTAAATTTGTATTTTGAAATCAAGTTAATGACAAGTGTTTGGCTTTCCAGGAAGATGGCAGCATAGCCAGTCAGACTGCATGAGTTCCTGTGTGTGAGTGATTGTATGGACAATTCTGTGTGTATTTCTGTGTGTAAGTGGAAGTGTGAGAGGCTGACTGAATAGAGACTTGAGAGCAATTGGCCAGGGTCCTCCTGGTGAAGCCACTGGTGCTACAACTGCTCTGCTTGGACCCTATCTCTTCCCAGGGCACAGAAACTGAGCATCATTTTCTAAAATCAACAGAGCTTCTCCCAGGTAGAACTGCTGGAGTGATTGCTCACCCCAGCACCACAGCACCGGGCTGAATGCTGGTGGCAAGAGCTGCAGAGGGAATGCAGAGAAGGAGCCTGAGGCAGAGTTCTGAGAAAACAGCAGGGAGAAGCTGCCCTGAAACTAGAATGGTATCTAAGGCCTAGCCACCAGGTCCTGAGATCCGGAGAATGTGGCAACTGCTGGAGAAGGAGCTATCAACTCCGTTGGTCAGAGGAATAGGAGCTGGCAGAGAAACTGAGCAGACTAATGCCTGGGCAGAGAAGTGGTCCAAGGCGGCCTCTGCAGAGCAGCAGAACTGCATCTTGAGACCCAGGTGCTATCTCTGTGTTGTATTTGGCTACTCTTTGTGACCTGAGAGAACATTGTCCCCAGGGCACAAAGCCTGGTGGGAAATGGCAGATGTAGAACACCAGACAATCCACCCTCCATCCTGAACCAGCTGCTGGGCAATAGAAACAGACAGCAGAACTGCCCAAGAAGGAGGTTGGTGAGTCCGTAATTGACTCTCTCCACCACTGGTAATAGCAAAAAAACATCAGGAGGATAGAGCAGATACAGGAGGCCCCATTCCCCTGCTGTGGATTGGATGCCCTGAGAGCTGTAAAAAAGCAGGAGAGGGAGAAAGGGGGTGAGATCCCAAGAGACACCGTGTCAAGTTATTCCAGCCTCCTTCCTTCACATTGGCTGCAATAACTACCAATTGCAGGCAGCAAGGGGTGAAGATGCTAACAACTTAAGTTCCAACAGCAAAGAGGGAACCTTCAGTGACAGACCTGCAGTAACAGAACCCATCACAAGAGGGAACCCCCCCTCCCAGAGACATACTAAAGTTGAGAACTCTTTATCAACTTTTTGTTTTCATTTTTGTTTGTTTTGGGGGGGAGGCATTGTTGGTTTGTTTGTTTAATTATCTCATTAGGCTGCTTTGTTTTTTGGTTGATTTTCTCTTTTCTTTTCTTCTTCTATTTCTCTTTCTTTGTTCATTCTCTGTTTTTTGCACTTTTTCTTTCTTTCCTCTTTTTCTATTTTTCTTTCCTCTTTTTCTCTCTTTCTTCTCCTTTCTCTTTTTTCTCTCATTTCCCTCTTATACCTTGTCTTGGACTCAGAAGTGATGCAAGCATACCCACTGTAAGGTCATATTGTGCAGAGATGGAGAGTGAGTTCCAGCTGGCTCATTTGCCAGATAGCAAATGTTATGATCTGCCAATAGATTAAGAATCTTTGCAGCCCACCCCCACCCTCTAGAAAGTAAAGAGACAGCACAGCACCACCTCCATAGTGCTACTTCATAATTGAAAAAACCCAGAGCCCCAGCTCAAGGAAGAACAAAAGGTGGAGCAAATATCAGAAGTGACTGCTTCACCATTTTCCACTGAGCAATGGAATTAAAAATAAAGATCAGAGAACTGCTACAAATGAAGAAAAACTAATGAAAAACTGCTGGTAACCATCACAGTCAGACCAAAGACTCAGTGCTAGAAAACAGCAACTGGGGAACAAACAATGGCTATCTCCCAGAACAACAGTACTCAGAAGGTACTTACAGAGATCAGAGAATTGTTAGATAGAATGAATAAAAATAAAGAAATACAAGGGCTAAAACTAAATGACATTGCAATGGAGCTAGACAGACTCAAGAAAGCATACTGGGAAATAGTAGAAAAAAAGACTACATCCAGGAAATCAATAAAACACTGACAAGCATAGGAAGCAGAATTGACCAAGCAGAAGAAAAACTCTCAGAGCTGGAAGACTAAATTATAGAATTATATATTTATAATTCTATTAAAAATACAGAAAAAAATAAGAAGAAAGAGGAAATTCTCCAAGAAAGGTGAAATTTTATCAAGGAGACAACCCTATGTCTGATCGGAATACCTGAAATAGAGAGAAAAACAGAAAACACCTTGGGACAAACATGCCATGAGGTCATTCAAGAAAACTTCCCTCACTGCCTCACTGGGCAAAGAAACTATACAAGCACAAAAGATTCAGAGAGCCCCTGCAAGACATCTTATGAGAAGACCAACCACTAGACACATTGTCTACACAAAGTAGGCATAAAAGAAAAATTCCTAAAGGCAGCAAGGGAAAAGGTCACATACCTACCAGGGGAAACAAATCAGAACTGCTGTAGATTTATCTCCAGAAACACTACAGATCAGAAAAAATTAGAAGCCAATGTTTAATGTTCTCAAAGATAAACAATTTTAACCAAGAATTTCCTACCCAGCCAAGCTAAGCTTCACCAGTGATAGGGAATCAAAGCCTTTCCCAGACATCCAATCTCTAAGAGAATATGCTGCCATGAGACCAGCTTTACAGGAGTTGCTTAAAAAGGTGCAGTGCACAGAAGAAAAATGAACAAAAGAAAGACCATACACTTCACAAGATTACAAACAAACCCAGAAGCAGCAGAACACACAGCATACCCACAAAAATGAAAACACACACATATATGAATGCAAAAACTAAACAAAAACAAAACAGCCTTATAAGAGCATTACATCAGGAACAAACTCCCACATTTCAATAATCAACCTGAATGTGAATGGACCAAATGCATCACTGAGAAAACATGGAATAACAAACTGGATAGAAAAACATGACTCAGTAATTGCTGCCTCCAGGAAACTCATCTCACTGAAAAGAATAGCCACAGACTCAAATTAGAGGATTGGAAACAAATATTCAGGCAAACGGGTTACAAAAAAAGGCAGGAGTCACAATATTATCATCACCCAAAACAACCTTTTAGCTACTGAAATTTGCAAAAGACACAAAAGGACACCCCATAATAATAAAAGATTTGATCCATCAACAATAAATATCCATCCTAAACATATATGCACCCAACACAGGAGCATCAGAGAACTGCTACAAATGAAAAAACAATGAAATATTCCTCATAACCATCATAGTCAAGCAAAGACTTTCTATAAAGCAGCTACTAAGTAAAGTAAAAAAAAATATTTATTGACTCTAACACTACCATAACTGGGGACTTTAATGCCCCATTAACAACCCTAGGTAGATCATTGAGGCAAAAAATCAACAGAGATATCCAGAACTTCAACTTGACACTTGATCAAATGGACTTAGCAAATACCTACAGAACACTCCACCCAACAACCACAGAATATACATTCTACTCATCACCACATGGAACATACTCCAAGATCCTCCCCATCCTTGGCCATAAGTCAAGCATAAACAAATTTCACAAGATTGAAGTACTGCCATGCCCCTTCTATGACCACAGTGGAATAAAGATAAATATCAACACCAATAAAATTCCCCCAAGCTCCAAAATACATGGACACTAAACAGTATGACTCTGAACAAGTCCTAGGTCAACACAGAAATCAAAACAGAAATTAAAAGATTCGGGAAATGAATGAAAATCAAGAAACAGCTCACAAAAATCTCTGAGGTGCCATGAAAACAGTACTAAGAGGAACATTATATCTCTATGAAAACACATCAAGAGAATAGAAAGGGAACAAGTTGCCAGCCTAAAAAAATCACCTAAGTAGCTGGAAAGGCAAGACCACCAAAATCCTAACTTCAGCAGAAGAATCCAGATCACCAAAGAAAAAGCTCAGATATGGGACATAGAAAACAAAAATACCATAGAAAAAAAGTAATGGAACAAAAAACTGATTCTTTGAAAGGATGAACAAAATTGATGGATCCCCTAGCCAGCATGACCTTGAAAAGGAGAGAAAGGGCCCAAATAAACACAATCAGAAATGCAAAAGATCAAGTCAAAACTGACCCCCAAGAATATAAAAGATTATCAGAAATTACTATGCACACCCTTATGAAAACTCGATAACCTAAATGAAATAGAGGACTTTTTAATATCACACAACCTCTCAAGGTTGAACCTAAATGAAATAGAGGACTTTTTAATATCACACAACCTCTCAAGGTTGAAACAAGAAGAAATTGAGATCCTAAATAGATCTATAACAAACCAGGAATTGTATTCTATCATAAGAAAACTACCTACAAAAACACAGACTTTGACCCAATGGATCTCCAGTGGAATTCTACAAAACATCAAGGAGGAGCAGACAGGCAATCAAGAAAGACAGAACTCTCCCCAAATCATTTTTGGAAGCTAGCATCACACCAATACCCAAACTGGATAAAAATCCAACAAAGAGAGAACTACAAACCAATATTCCTGATGAATATAGATACAAAAATTCTCAACTAGATTCTAGCAAATCAGATCCAACACATCTCAAAAATAATTCACCATGATTAAATGGGCTTCATCCCTGGGATGCAGGACTGCTTCAACATCTGCAAGACCATAAATGTAATTAAATACATCAACAGATGTAAAAACAAGAACCACATGATTATATCGTTAGATGCAAAAAAAGCTTTAGATAAAATCCAGCATCCCTTCTTGTGAAAAACCCTCAAACACTAGGCATAGAAAGAGCATACCTCAAAATAGTAAGTGCCATCTATGATAAACCCACAGCCAACATATTCCTAATTGGAGAGAAACTGGAAACATTTCCCCTGAAAACCATAACAAGACAAGACTGCCCACTCTCATCCCTCTTGTTCAACATTATATTGGAAG
Source organism: Tarsius wallacei (assembly GCA_963574415.1). Lineage (NCBI taxonomy): Eukaryota > Metazoa > Chordata > Mammalia > Primates > Tarsiidae > Tarsius > Tarsius wallacei. The sequence continues at coordinate 9,303 of CAUYQG010200831.1, read as the reverse complement.
TCCTAGCTAAAGCAATTAGACAAGAGAAGGAAATCAGGGGATTCAAATAGGAAAAGATGAAGTTAAGTTATCCTTTTTTGCTGACAATATGATCCAATACCTCTAAAGCCCAAGGGAATCTATCAGAAAAATGCTTTCACTGATAAAGGACTTTGGCAAAGTCTTGGGATACAAAATAAATGTGCAGAAGACAGTTGCGTTCTTACACACCAACAGCAAGCAGGCAGAGAACAAAATAAAAAGCACAATCCCATTCACCATAGCTACAACAAAAAAATTAAATACCTTGGCGTCTTCCTAACCAGAGAAGTGAAAGAACTTTACAATGAAAACTACAAAGCACTGCAAAAAGAAATCCAAGAAGACACAAGCAAATGGAAAAATAATTCATGCTCATGGATGGGAAGAATCAACATTGATAAGATGTCCATCCTACCAAAGGCAATCTGCAGATTCAACGCAACATCCATTAAGTTACCAGCATCATTCTTCTCAGACCTGGAAGTGACAAAAAGGATTTCAAAAGGAAAATAAACAATCACCAATAACCAAAACAATCCTCAGCAAAAGAAACAAAACAGGCAGTATCATACTTTCAGACTTTAAACTTTACTATAAGGCTACAATATTCAAAACAGCCTAGTTTGGGTTTAATAATAGACATGTGGACCAATGGAGCAAGACAGAGATTCCAGAAAAAATCTCAATTTCTCAACCAACTCATCTTCGACAAAACCTCCACCAACAATCAATGGGGGGAGCAGAACCTATTAAGCAAACGGTGTGGGAAAACTGGATGACCAGATGAAGAAGATTGAAACAGGACCCCTACCTATCACCATACACAAAAATCAACTCTAAGTGGATCAAAAACCTAAACAAAAAATCTCAAACTAAAGAACCTTAGAAAATGCAGGAGATACCCTTGTGGAAATTAGAACTGGCAACCATTCCTTATCAAAACCCCAAGTGCCCATGCCATAAGAGATAAGACGGACAAGAGGGACTTTATCAAACTGCAAAGCTGCTGCAAAGTCAAAGAAACCATCAAGAGAGTGGGGAGACAGCACACAGAATGGGAAACAATATTTGCCAATTGTATATCATACAAAGGCTTAACATCTAGGATCTACAAGGAAATCAAACATACCAAAAGGAAAAAAATAAACAGCCCCATTAAAAAGTGGGCAAAAGACATGAATAGACACTTCTCAAGAGAAGATATACGAGCAGCCAACAGACACATGAAAAAGTGTTCAGCCTCACTAATCATCAGAGAAATGCAAATCAAAACCACATTGAGATACCACCTAACCCCAGTAAGAATAGCCATCATTAATAAAATAAACAGCATCTTTAAAATAAAAAATAAAATAAAAACAAACAACAGGTGCTTGTGAGGATAAGAAGAAAAAGGAACATGTCTACACTGCTGGTGGGAATGAAACTTAGTATAACCTCTTTGGAAAACAGTGTGGAGATTTCTAAAAGAACTAGACATTGACCTTCCATATGACCCAGCAATCCCCCTACTGGGTCTATACCCAGAAGAACACAAATCATTCTACAAAAAAGATTCCTACACATGCATGTTTATTGCAGCACTGTTCAGAATAATGAAAACATGGAACCAACCATGAGGCCCATCAAAACTGGACTGTATTTTTTTAAATGTGGTACATATACACAATGGAATATTATACAGCCATAAAGAAGAACAAACACATGGACTTTGCAGAAACTTGGATGTATTTAGTCTACCATACTCAATGATCTGTCACAGAAACAAAAAACAGATTACCACATGTTCTCACTCATAAGTGGACCCTGAACATTTACCACAATACTATAAGAAAGGGATTGGCAGTAGCAGGATACTGCCAGGATGGAAGAGGGGACACAACATCAATAAGGGACCTAAGCCAGGCAAAGTGGGGACCAAAGGGAGACCCATACTTTCCCTATACAATGACCACTTGTGTACCTACTCCTGAACTGTACCCCTATCTTTAAAATAAATTTTTTTTAATTAATGCAAAGTTTAAAATTTAAAAAGAAAGACAGAAAGATAGTTTTACAAAGAAGACATAAAAATGACCACAGATATATGAAAAATTACTCATCACTAATCATCAGGGATATGGAAATGAAAATCCCAAGGTATTACCTCATACCTGTTACGATGGCTATTGTTTTAAAAAATGATAAAATACAAGTGTTAGCAAGAATGTGGAGAAATTGTTAGTGGAAATGTAAACTAGTTTAGCATTTACCGAAAATGGCATAAACTTTCTTCAAAATTGAATGACAGAACTGCCATATGATTCAGAAATCTCACTTCTACATAGATATCCAAAGAAAATGAATTCAGTATGTAATTGAGACATCTGTACTCTCACATCGATTGCAGCACTATTTACAACAGCCAAGAGATGGAATCAGCCTTTGTGTCCGTAGACAAACGGATAAAGAAAATGTGATATGTATATATAGAATATCATGCACACACACACAAATACATAAGAATATTATTCTATTTTTTTTAAAGAACGAAATTCTGTCCTTTGGCCAACATGGATGAACCTGGAGAACTTTATGCTGTAGGAAGTAAGCCAGGTACAGAATGACAAATACTGCCTGATCTCACTCATACATGGAATCTTAAAAAGTGCAATTCATAGAAGCAGAGAGAAGGATGGTGGCTGATAAGGACTAGGCTCAGGGAAGTTGTGAGGTGTTGTTAGTCAAAGGGTTAAAGTGTTAGTTATGGAGGATGAATAAGTTCTGGAGAGCTAATGGACAGCATGGCGACTATAGTTAATAACACTATCGTATACTTGAAATTTTCTGAAAGCAAGTTTTAAATACTCTCACCACAAAAATAAAGGTAGCTATAACAGGTGATCAATATGTTAGATAGTTAAGTTATTCATGGTGCTCATTTCACAATGTGCATGCATATCAAAGCATCACATTATGCCTTAAATATGTAAATTTGTATTTGTCAATTATACCTCAACGAAGCTGAAAAAAAGAAACACTTCTTTCTGTATATTTGCCTTTTATCTCCCAAAACTGCTGCAACGTTATGATTAGTCTTAATATTTTTTCCTATATTATTTCAAGGTTTTTGGTGGATAATTATACTATTTTGTAAGTACTTACCTTATTTATTCTTTTTACTACTCTTATCTTAGATTTTATTTTTACTTGTCTTTTGCATCCGCTAGAACTTTCAATGATCCATGTGTTTTTATATGGTCAGTTGTTTACACAGCGGGCATGAAATAGATGAGATTTCAAAATTCTTAGTAGTTTAAGTCTTGGACTTATAAGGAATCCCAAGAGAACCCTGCAAGCGTCAACCCTCAACTCACTGTTTGCTTGCTCTTGCGTCCCTCATTGATATAAATATGTGTGAGATAGATTTTTCAACCCAATCAGGTCAACTAATGATTTTGACTAACTGGTTTCTACAGGATAACAAATAACTATGTAAACGCTATTTTTTTCTTACATTTTACCTGATTGTTTTTGGCCATACATTGCTGTTTCTGGCATTAGGTCTAGTGTTAGACTCCATCATGCAATTCATACAGAAGACAGGCTTCCAAACTTGTTTGGATTGACAACAGCATGGTGGATTCTCTATATAAAGCAAAGAATAAATTCTATAATATCAAAAAGAAAAGATATTCTCATACATATGGATGGCATAATGAACTATGCTAATAAAAGATGGCAGAACACAGGACCTAATGGGTCTGCACCAAGGTACAGAAAATGATCTTTCAGAATTAACTCGGCAAATTGATGCTGTTAATGTGACTGAAAATCCATTCTCTTAGAATAGTAAATGCCCCTTATAAAATATTGTTTACACTTAACTTATTTACCAAATGGTTTAACTCTAAATTGCATAAATAGCATGCTTCCTTTTCTAATTATCTTAAATGTTGTATTAACAGACTCTAAATTAAAATGGATTTGCTATATTTCGGCTATTCCATAATTAAACTGGCAACTTTTATCAGCTTAGAGTTAATGTCTTTTAATTTTGAAAGAAAAACAAATAATGGCAAAAATTAGTACAATATAAAATATTTTAGGGCATCACTTTTCTAATTTTTTAGGTATCAATAGAAACTGATATAAAAGCCATATCTTTTTTGTTATATGTTGAAAATGTTATAAATTTTATGTTGCTTCTCAGCAGGAAAACATTTCACAAGGAATGTGCAGTGTAATGAAATAAAAGAATGCTTAAAATCATTGTCTTAAATGTAACCTTTCCCATGTTTTATAACTATAGATGCTAATTATGTGGATTAAAGCAGTGATGTTATGAGATCATACAAAAAGACCGAAAAAATGCCATAGGAGTGAGCTATAAAAAATGTTTGTATTAAATTAGATTATTTCAGTTTTAAATATGTGTATATTTTTAAAATATTTATCGCTAATCATAATCTCACACAAAAATAGATACTCGGGCATTTGTTTTGTCTATATACATTACATGCTTCTTCTTTGTTTATGAAAGTGAGATTCTGGTTAGCTGTTTTCAGGTTATTTGGCTGGATTTACAGCAGTAAGTTGAAAAAAATTCACGCAATGCTTCATAATACATGAATACATAGGGCATGTATGTATGCACATTCATAATTTGATTCTCCCAATTAAAAAATAATAATATATCAAGTATTTGTATGAAAAGAGATTTTTCAAGTATTTGTATGAAAAGGGATTTTTCCCAGAATATTCAAACCAGGCCAGAAATGTTTACCCTGGGGTCCATGAATAGGCCTTAATCTCTGAATCTCTGAAACTGTCCCTTCTTTTGGTTCACTCCCTCTCACTCTCTCACTCTGGCTCTCTACTTTTGTATTTTTAGGGAAGACAGTTCAGAGGAAGACGATTCATTAGAATCTCAGTGGCATCTGTGACCCAAGAAAGTGAAAGCACTCCTTACGTAAATGAGGTTTATCTCACATTGTCCACTTTCTTGACAGCCTGTGAGAGGTAGGGAAGCTTTACTCAAACAGAAAAGGAAGGCATCTCTCCATATCACTCAAACCCTAGGTCATCTTTTAAAATGCTAATATTCAAGAGTGTTTTGCTATTTTCTTCTTTTTAAATTTTTTGTTGTTGTTGTCATTTTGGATTTTTTTAATCTCAGGAATTTCCCAATAGAAAACATGAATGATGGCTTTTTAAGTACTGACAAATGAAACCCTGGTGATGATGGGCATCCTTTATTACACAAATGTCCAGAATGAAAATTCCCTATTTAAAGTTATGCATAGTTAAATATCTAAATAAAACATTTTATAGTAATCACATCTTAACTTTTTGATTATTCTTGCATTAAAGACGATAACAAAAATTGTGCTTAATGTGAAATGAAGGGAAATCTGTTGCCAGTACTAGCGGAGCAAGGAATTTGAACAACCTTCCTAAAAGGACAACCACAAAAGCTAAAAAAAAAAAAATGTTGAGTATGTGTATTAAAGCAATGTACAGTCCAGGAAATGAGGAATTATGTAGAAGAGACTCCCAAGAAGAAGAAAATTCAGAAATATGAACCTTGTTTTTTTAAGTATTTCCTAGGAGAACTGCCCATCATAGAGGAGGACACAGAGAGGCTGAGAAAATGAATAATATATGCATATGATGAATAGAAATATGAGGTAAATAATGTATAATGAACAATGATAATAATTCATAAGTGCTAAGAAGAAAAACAGTCAGGACTCAGAGCCCATTAAGAAAGGAAACTGGGGCAACCCCCTCCAGTCCCCTCTCACTGTGGGAGCTTTTCTGTCTTCTCAACAAATCCTGCATTAAAAAAGGAAGGGAAAACTGGTTGGAACTTTGAAGAGTAGCATCCTAGGAGAGTAATTTTCCAAGTGTGGTTTATGTATCCTGGATAATTTCTTCTCACCTAGGTTCCAGAATAAAGTGCAGGGGAACAAAATGATGAAAAATGGAATAAATATTTAACATACATAAACTGAAGTCTTAGAGTTCATATAGGACAAACAGCGTGTCTTCTCTACACTTGGCACTTCACGCTGACATTCAAGGGATGTGTGTGTGTGTGTGTGTGTGTGTTTTCCACACAAATTTTCCAACTCTCCAAACACGAACTGGGTGTTTGAAATTCAACAGTAGCACTGCCTGAAGTTAGTTCAGACTCCATAGGTTGAGGGCTAATCGTCTCACAAGACTGCCACCCTCTTCAGACGCCAATTACTAGGCGTGGGTCCCTGCACTGCCTACACTTCTGTGTTTGGCAGCCACAAGTCAGCCGTTCCCATGACCCTCTCTCTCCTCAGGTTCTATAATTTGTTAGAGTGGCTCCCAGGGCAATGAGCTCACGGGAACAGAAGTTCTCCCTTCTCCTAGAGGAGGGGCTGTTCCCCAACTTAATGTTCCATGGGATATCAGAAACGACTGGGCGTTGCAGACAGTGGAGGAGTCTTGGTCCACCTGGCGATCTTCCAGATCTCTAGAACCACAGCCTAAGTCAAGCCCAGAGCCTTTGGCATTCGTGACAATTCTTTCCCTCTGGCAGAGAAGTTGAGCAAGCCTATCCTTCAGGATTTCTTTCTACCCCAAACTCAGTTTTCTGGGATTGCCCAAGGACCTCTGAGGACTACAAACCCATTAAATGTTGGGGATTTACTGGACTGTGGCCATAGGAGCTGTCTACTGTTTTTGAAGTACTACACGGCATTGATTTGGGCACCAGAGAACAGACAAAAATTTCTGTCCTATGGCACATAATACATTCTAATGGGTAAGCTAGAGAATCAATACTATGCATAAAAGTAATTCATGTAATGTTATAAGGAGAGATGAGGTATTGGGCAAAATTAGTCTTAGAGGAATGTGGTCAACCAGTGGGAGAAGTAGAAACGCAAATCATTTAAATGGAGTTGCCAGGACAGAACTTGTTGAGAAGATGATTAGAACCATTTGACTTTCCCGAGTCCTTGAAGTCATCAGCGTTCTGCCTGGTTCATAGAGCTTCTGGGAGGATAACAGGGGGTAATATACTTCAAACTTCTCTGAAAACTTGAAATTCCCGATTTGTTTAGGTTGTTGTGTCAGGTTTTTTGTGTGGACGGTGGTGCTCGTAAATAAACCACCTTCCGAGTTTGTTGCTTGAGTATTTCTTTGAAACAACCCAAAGTGAATTAGGCCCCCTAGAAATATTTTATTTTAGTCAAACAAACCAGTTCCTTTATTTTCTATCTTCTGACAACTTTTTGTTGCCATTCATAAGAGGTTCTTGCAAACCACAATTACATCCAGCACATAATACTAGAAGCTTATGGGTACTCCATGGATCGACAAGGCTTCACAGAATAAAGTTTCTGGGTATGGAAATAAATTTTGGTGAATGAGAAATCACTTATCAGGAAATCTAGTGCACATTTTCCCCTATCAGTTAAATTGTTCCAAAACTTTATAAAAACGAAATGGTATCAGCTTTTAGCATCGCTAATACATTCCTTTATTGCAGACAGCTTTTTGAATCACATTAAAACCACAGGATTGGAGTTGCCATGAGTTGCATTTTATCAGCACAAATGAGGGTGCTTTTTTTGCCTTACAAATTAGAGCGATTATTTCAACTCAAGCTGTGATCGTTCTGGGGAGAATGATTGCACATATATTATTCAAAAAAAAAAGAGGAAGAAAAGAAAAAAGGAAAGCTCACAGTAGGAATCTGCAGTGCAGTGTTTAGTTTTGCTTGTGTTTGTTTGTTGTTTTTTTTAAGCCCAGCTACTTAGCAGCAATTTATTGCCCTATTACTTCCACACTTTGCTGAATTCAGAAAGTCTACAGTGTCATGATTACAATGAAGATACTCATAATCCTCTTTCCGTACTGAAACTTTAAGAAAACCATAAACCAAACTAGGTGTCAATTAAAAGCTGTCAATAGTACATTTAGAAGACATTAAATAAAAATTTTAAAAGCTGTTCTCTAAGTCATGAAGTCCAATATCTTACATTTAATAAGATCTTTGGTTAGTGCTTATCCATGTTGCCTACCCTCTTGCTCTGTACTGAAACTTGCTCTGTACAGCACTTCTTGCAAAAATGTCTTTCTTCACTAAACTCCCTGCAATATTTTTTAACACAAAACCAGATGAAAAGGAAGTTCAGAAATCCCTGCAGCCTGCATTGAAATATCTGAGTATAAAACAGAATGTGTAAAATAACATTTCCTTTCACTTTTTTATATATCAAAAATATTTAATTTTTAAATGTAATCTATTGTAGTTTCCAGATTATAAAAGCAACGCTTGCTTGATTTGGAAAGCAGCTAGACTACAGCAAACTGTAAGTAAGAAATACAGATCACCCACAATCCCCTCATCCAGCAATAGTCACTATTAACACTTGGGCTTTTTTCCTTCCAGATGCTGCTTTCTGTCTGTGATAAATCTTCTTAGGCATCAATATACTTATAAGGGAACAACTTTTTATACCAAATCAGAATTATACTACATATACAAAGCCTTGTATCCTGCTTTTTTAGTTTAATGTTACATTGTTAGCAATTTCCTATGTCATAATATAGGATTTTAAATGACTCCATAATATTTTACAATGTTTCATCATCTGGACATAACCTCAATAATTAGACACAATTTTGCTCTTGAAATTTTTAAATTCACTTTCATTTTTGCATTAATTTTAAAAATCTCAAATTAAACTTGAAATAAAAAGTATACCCACTCAAAGGCCATTTAGACTCTTGCTTCCAATCTTATTACAAAATTGGGGCTGAACCAAACTCAGCAGATGAGGGATGATATCACAGCCAGGTAAGCAGAGGGTTGGGAGTCAAACAAGGTGGCAGTGCTCAAGGGGAGAAATTCAGCTCCCCTCTCTTTGATGTTAAGAGTAGAAAGAAGTCAGCAGAAGATAGGAGAGGTCGCAGTTAATTCAGGTAGAGTTGAAAGAGAATTTTTTATTTTTTCCAAAAGCAGTTGTTTGGGGCGGAAGGGATACTGGTTGCTGGAGGTTCATTTAAAAGAAACAGACTCAGTTTTGCATGTCTACAAAGAGAAACAATTACACTTTGATTACGAGTGAAATTAATAGAACGTGCTTGTTAGTGTCCATTAGAAATCACCATCTGAGCCGGGCTCGGTGGCTCAGCCTGTAATCCCGCGCCTTTGGGAGGCTGAGGTGAGTGGATTGCCTGAGCCCGCGGGTTCGAGACCCGCCTGGGCAGGCGAGACCTCATCTCTACAATAACTCAAAAAATCAGCTGGGCATG
>CAUYQG010200824.1:0-17558 GCA_963574415.1 Tarsius wallacei | reverse complement strand
AGTAGCCGGAATTACAGGCACGCGCTACCATGCCCGGCTGATTTTTTGATTTATTGTAGAGATGAGGTCTTGCTTGCCCAGGCGGGTCTCGAACCCGCGGGCTCATGCAATCCACTCACCTCAGCCTCCCAAAGGCACGGGATTACAGACTGAGCCACCGAGCCCGGCTGAGACATTATTTTCAAGAGTAATTTTACTGGTCATGATTTTCTTCACATATTGACTTTAGAACTCAATCCTCCTTAGCAGTCAATCATATTGCTATTTGTATCTATTGTGGAAAAATCAGATCACAAAGTCCAGCCAAAGAACAACCCCCCCGGATTTCACCACTCAGAGATGACCACTGTGCATATCGGAGGGCTGTTTCTAAGGCAAGTGTATACAAATGTGGACTTATTACATCAATATCTTGTAAGGGAAAACTGGACAGATGTTCTTTTGAAATTTACAAGTTGTTTTTTTCGAAGTCTTTTCTTTATGAACACAATAGGCCTTTCAAACTCCCCTCCTTGTTCTGCGCTGCTTCCTGCACTGATAATACTTTACCAGAAAACTGACTTGACATCCTTGATTTAAGCAGGTGAGGGTCAGGATTCACTGGAAAAGATGGCCAGGACAAATCCTTTCCCTTCACAATTTGGCCTCCAGCTGGTCCAGCAGGAAAGCTGGCCCAGGAAGACTGAATCACTTCCATAAACCCCCGCTCATGCCCTGCCCGCCCCAGGGCACCAAGTCATACCCCTGTACCATCTGTAGAAAGGTAGGCTCATCCCCACGCTGCTGTTCCCCCTTGAGACCAAATGACAGAGGAAAAATGAAAAGGATGCTTAGATGAAGAGAGACGTAGGAAATAAACACCTTCTTTGCCCCATTCAAGCTATTTCCAGCCTCAGATAGTTTTCCTTCCCACCTGAGGAGAAATGGGTGACTTGAGAACACCAGGGTTCAGCGTTGAGTGCTAACTAGGAAAAAAATATGCTTGATACACTCTGTATTTTGCAAGGGTCTGGTTCCATTTTGCTTTGCTTTCTTCAGGACTTGGCAGTTACAAATCTAGTCTAAGATTGGCTGAGGATTTGCAAGATCAGTGGTTTTGATTAAGCGTTTGGACTTTGATTTTTGAATGGGTACATATATGGCATTAACCTTAAAAAGAAAACAGCTCTGTTTAGATGAAAGAAATCACCAGGGCTTGTTCCCCTGAGCGTAGAGGTACTTCTATACCTTGGCCAAATGGACTACTAAGGAATTTAATAATGACCTTTCCAGTTAGAATGGCACATATTCACCGCTCAGCTCCAAGAATTTGTTTTAAAATGCAACTATAAATAGTGCAGGTACTTCCAAAGTTTCTAACATTGGTCTTGCAAATTTCCTGTATGTATGAATAGCTTGCTGTTCAAAGCCACCCGACCACACTCAGCAACTGGATTTGTGGGAGCGGTGCCCCATTGCCACCTTTGTTTGTATTTATTTAACCACCTTGTTCCCAAATAATTTAAGATGGCATTTTAAAAAATGCATGAAAGATAATTAAAGCAAAACAATAGGTAAAGGAGAAAATCAAGTAAAAGGGTGCCAGGCACATGTCTCAGGCCCGTAATCCCAGTGCTTTGGGAAGCCGAGATGGGAGGATCACTTGAGGCCAGGAGTTTGAGACCAGCTTGGGCAACATAGTGAGACCCTGCCTCTACAAAAAAATTTTAAAAATTAACTGGGCATAGTGGTACAGACTTGTAGTCCCAGCTACTCAGGAGGCTAAGGCAGGAGGATCACTTGAGCCCAGGAATTTGAGACTACAGTGAGTTACGGTTGTGTCCCTGCACCCTGTCTCTGAAAAAGAAAACAAAAGAACTGCAGGGCTGGATAGACTGTATGACTTTCAGACAATCCTCATCAACCTTTTGGTCTCTAAACCAAGTATTTTATGCACAGTGAGCTTGCAGTTGCTTTCTCCCTCACCAGTGTGTATGATGCCAGACAACACCACTCCATTTGCTTTAATGTTAACTAAACCTGGGGTAAGGGCGGATCTTCCTGGTGGCCGGTACAGGGAAGTGACAACCTCATCCACACCTTCCCCTTTCTTCTCTCACAAGGAAGACTTTAATGTCAAGTTCTTTCCTCTTCCCACTTTACCTCTGGGGCCTGGTTGGGCCCATGTCAGGATAGCTCTCTCCCACACAATACTGCCCTTAGACAGATGAAGCTCAGGCCTCACTTGAAATTCCTCAGTCCTCCTCTGCTGCTCTAGACCCTGCCTTTCCCTTTAGGGGAATTCCTCTACCCACCCACTCCCCCATCTTCTCCCCATTCCCTAAAAGTGTGGGGTTGACCAGATACCCTGAAGGGTTCCAGAATCCATGTCCATGGAGTTGTTCCAGGGCCCTGACTGGGTCCAGGTTCCAAGAAGATGTCAGGGCAATCGGATCACTCCGATAACAGTATGTTTCTTTCATGGGATGGTGAGGGACTGAGCTGATGGAGTGGTGCTGACATGTTGGCTCTGGGTGACTCTCACTCACGTCAGAAAATCAGACACAGGAGCGGTCAGAGCCCTGCACTATCAGTGACCTGCCACAGACCACCAGACTGGAGCCACATGAACAGGCCTGTACATCAGCTCACCCCCACTTCCCTTTCCCTTCCCCCAAATAACTACCAGGGCCTCCACAAACCCTGGGCCATCTCTGCTCCCCTGCACAGAAAGGTCTTTGTCCACTCTATTCCAACTCAAAACTAGTGATCTAAGGAGGAAAAACATTTCCCTCTTTCTCCCTTCACCCTGTTCCACTTGTGAGCAAAACCCCAAGCCAGGATTACATCTGATTAACAAACAATGGGGCTCAGAGAAGGAAGAGAAAGCCCAAGTGTAAAAGTCAAATTAGTAATGCCCAAGAACCAGGTCGATCCATCCGCTTAGAATATCTACAGGCCTGGTCCTCACAGGCTTCTCCTCCCCCTATTTCCAAGAAGAGCTGCCCACCCTGCCACCTGCGTTCAGAACCCGTAAAAAACAATTTCTTATTTAGTTGTATCATTTTTCTATTTAAACACTGATGGCGAAGAAAGCACTGTATCATACTTGCACTAATTTCAAATGGAGTCAAACAAGTGCATAGATCAGCTAATCCACATCACCACTATATATGACATTCTTTTTTAAGTGAGAAAATGTATTTCTGGCTCCAACAGCCACTTTACAATCGAACTTCTGGTATCGAAAGGGTCTTCCATCCAGTATCACTTACACGTGTGAAAAGCAAGAACTGGAAGCACTGACCACCACTGGCCATTCCTGAGCACCTGAGGAAGGACAGACTCTTCCCGAATGGCCACCTCTGGAGTCCTTTGAAACACTGGTGCGACAAACACTATTACAACAAAAATGCCTTTGTACACACACACACCACACACAAAGATAGACGCATATACCCCACAAAGCACACCAAGGTGTGAGAGTTGGATTGGATGTTAAGGTACTGTTTGTTGCAACAGGGTCAGGGTTGGCTTTACTGGGTGGGGAGGTCCCTCTGGGAGTGTGATACAGGCACTGGGGAGAGTCAGATTCTTTTCTTTTTAGGCCACTGAGAATATTTAAAACTTTTCTTTTAAAAAATTGCTTGTACTTTTGATCGTGAAAAGGCAGACATGCATCTGTATAGGATTAAATACTACTGACGGGCAAGGAGAAAATGAGGGTGGAAATGCAGTGAGTGAAGGAACAGGCACCCTCAGTTCCAGATGGGCTCTTCCACTGACTGTGTGAACAAGGACAGGAAGGGTCAAGCAGGTTTGCACCGCAGAGTGTTCCCCAGCTGAATGTCCAGGATCTTGCCCAGTGACCATCCCTGGACTGCTCATCATGTCCACGCTGTAACCACGTCACGTGTCCATGTGGGCCCTGGAGCATCAGTCCCAAGGCTGGAACCTCCGTTTCCTAGGTGAGATGCGAACCCAGCTCCCGCACGGGCAAATGTCTGTACTCCCACCCCCTCCTCTTTCTCCAGAATATTTGGTGACCTCATGTGTATATGAGTTCACGGAGCTCTGTGATGCTGAGTATAAACAGAGTGACGTCCGGACCCTGAAACTAGGAGGAAACAGCTGTGGTATTCTAACAAAAGGCAGAAAGTTGGGGAGTGTGTCCAAACCACATGGTGAATTTACATGGTAACATTCATCCCTGCCAGACGAGCTGGAATGTTTACCAAAGCTGGTTGTTCTCTCTGTTCCTGCCGGCCAACTCTGTGCCCCTGAAGGCCCAGACAGCAAGCCAGAAGAGACAGCAAGGATGAAGTTTTTCTCCAGTGTCCACCCTCTTGGGGCAGGTAGTGCTGGGCAACTCCGAGAATGTTTGCCAGCAGCAGTTCTGGCCATACAACTGTCAGAAAAAGCCCCTGAGTTCTGGTGTTCACAGCACAGAGGTGATGCAACTCCCGGGATGGGACAGGAAGGGAGAAAATTGTGTGGGGTGCTGTGTGAAAGGAGGCCTCCAGATGGTTGTGTTATGTTTTTATTTTTTAATTTAATTTATTTTATATATTTTTTTGAGTCAGGGTTTCACTCTGTTGCCCAGGCTGGCATACAGTGGCATGACCATGACTCACCACAGCCTTGACCTCCTGGGCTCAAGCAATCCTTTCTGTTGTCTCAGGCATCAAAGTAGCTGGGACTACAGGTGCGTACCACCATGCCCAGCTAACTTTTTGATGTTTTGTAGAGATGAGTTCTCACTGTGTTGCTCAGGCTAGTCTAGAACTCCTTGGCTCAAGAGATCTTCCTGCCTTGGCCTCCCAAAGTGGGATTACAGGCATGAGCCACTGCACCTGGCCGACGTTTGTATAATTCTAATGAGTTGTGAATGTGTTTTTGTCACATGTGTCTAGAGTCTAAACCAGGATACACCAAGAACACAGAGCTAGGCATGCATCATGGGCTCACAAATGATTCTACTACTGGATCATAAGTCCCAGAGGGCAGGGGCTTGGTCTGCCTTGCCCACCGATGTGGGGATGGCTCTGCATCCAGGTCTTCAGTACACATTTGTCATAGGCTTGTTGACTAACCAAAAAGCAGGGAGACTGAGTGAGAGGAAGTTTATTTAAAATGAGTAATGGGCCGGGCTGGGTGGCTCAGCCTGTAATTCCAGCGCTTTGGGAGACCGAGGTGAGCAGATTAACTGAGCCCGCAGGTTCGAGACCTGCCCAGGTAACTTGGCGAGATCTCATCTCTACAGTAAATCCAAAAAAAATGAGCCGGGCGTGGTAGCGCGCGCCTGTAGTTCCAGCTACTTGGAAGGCTGAGGCGGAAGGATAGCTGGAGCCCAGCGGGTTGAGGCTGCGGTGGCCGGGAGTGGCCACTGCACTCCAGTCTGGGCAACGGAGTGAGACTCCAACTCAAAAAAAAAAGGAATGCATTGGGCAGAAGATTTGGATTTGTAGCTCACTCTGTTTACTCTTTTAGTGATATATTTGTTTATTTTAGGGGGAATAGCTCCTTATAACACGTTTTATGCTTTTGACTTAATTTGTGATTCTTCTTTCAAGTTTGGGATACTTAGCCTCCAGGAAATGCATTTTGGTCTTTATTCCTTTCCTTTTTCCCTCCCTCTCTCCTTCCCTCCTTCCCTCCTTCCTTCCTTCCTCCTTTCCTCCCTGTAGCAGGTATCTCCTGCTGTCCCAGGTCTGTGGATAGCAAGGCAAGAAGTCAACCAAAGGCTGAAAGTCTAAGCGGAACCCACAATGCACCAGCTTTAAGAATGTCTGGTGGCACTGGGACTGCATATGACTTTAAAGGTAAAGACCATAATCATGAGTCAAATTGGAAACATTACCTTGCAGAGCTAGTCTGTCTGCCTGATTTCACTCAGCAGTTTGTAAACTTGACTCCTTGCTAGAAATTTAATTGCCAGCAGGCCCAAGAAAGCACTGGGCCAGCACTCAAAATCCCCCATTTACTACATAGTCCAAATGATTATCTGGTCCTTTTCAAGGAGTTAGCAAGAACAGTCTATATTTTCCTATGCAGTTTGCGTGAGTATTTCTCTTTTTTTCTTTCTTTTTTTAAGAGATGGGGATCTTGCTTTGTCACCCAGGATGCAGTGCAGTGGTGAAATCATAGCTCACTGCAGCCTTGATCTCCTGGACTCAAATGATCTTCCCGCCTCAGCCCCCATGTAGCTGGGACTACAGGCATGCCCCACTATGCCCAGCTAATTCATTTTTTATTTTATTATTTTTTTTTAGAGATGGGGGTCTCGCTATGTTGCCCTGGCTGGTATCAAAACTCTGGACCTTAAGCTATCCTCCTGTCTTAGCCTCCCAAAGTGCTGGGATTATAGGCATAAGCCACTGTGCCTGGCCCCAATTTGCATGAATATTTATTTTAAGAAAGATGATATTTTAAAAGTTATTGTTCAATTAAAAATTTCTAAATAAAGCACTTTCCCCCCCATTAGCTGGTAAGCATGATACAGAACTATTTTCTTTCAAGATTACTATGCCTCAAAACTGTTTTCTGGCCGGGCTCGGTGGCTCAGCCTGTAATCCCGTGCCTTGGGAGGCTGAGGTGAGTGGATTGCCTGAGGCCGTGGGTTTGAGACCCACCTGGGCAACTTGGCGAGACCTCATCTCTATAATAAATCAAAAAATCAGCCGGGCGTAGTAGCGCGTGCCTGTAGTTCCAGCTACTTGGAAGGCTGAGGCGGAAGGATCGCCTGAGCCCAGCAGGTTGAGGCTGCGGTGGCCGGGAGCGGCCACTGCACTCCAGTCTGGGCGACAGAGTGAGACTCCAACTCAAAAAACAAAAAACAAAAAAACTGTTTTCTGCTTCTTTCCTGTTTAGCTTTGGATTTGCACAAAACACCTAAGTGTTTTCAGCAGCATGAGCCGAGTGTGGAATTGAAAGAACACTTGTGGAGTCTGAAATAAGAGGTCCTGTGGGGAGGGGTGAGAATATATTTCTTCCACACTCGGACCACCCTAACTTGAGGGTTTGCATTTTCTTTCTACAGCATTCAGTAGAGAGGGTTTAGGTCTAGTTCTGAGAGTAGTTCTTATACTTCTTATTTAGCTTTTTTTTTTTTTTTTTTGCTTTTAACCCCCAGCATGTTAGTAATTGTAATTCTAATACATATATATGTATTTTAAATTTAGGTTACTTCTAATTTTCTCACCAAATAGTTTTCAACTACCCATGTAGGTTGGAGAAAAGTGGGCTTTCTAGAAGTTACCTAGTGTGTTTAGCACATGAACAAAACAATCATAAAGGCTTCCCATTTCTCCTCTATTTCTCATTAGAATGCCAGAGTGAAGGAAGTTGCAGACCGCACCTGTGTCTGTCCGGTCCAGGCCCCTGTTGCAGTCACATCCTGCACTTCTCGGTCCTGTGGTCTTGACCCCAGCATCTGTGACCCGGGGTCGCTCAGTGGCCGCCCTGCTCCACGGTAGCTTCATTCTTGGGAGGGTTCTGGGTTTTCTGGGAGATGGAGCAGAAGCACATTTACCCAGCCAGGGCAGTTTCCAAAGACCTCACATCCTGCTTTGCTCTTGGGGTTCCCAAGGGTGGGTGAGGGCCGTGAGAATTCCCTATCACGTGGAAACTGGTGCCTTGTGGCTCTCCTCAGCAGTATTTTTCAGGGAGTGATTATCCTGGCATTTTAAAACTTGGGCTGCACTTCAGAAGCCAAACAGAACTTACATGAAAATGCCTGACATGGATCAGTGTGTAGCTTTCTGGACTGACAAGGAGTAAGAGGGTATGTTGCATATTTCAGAGAGGCCTCAACCCTTGTTGGATTGAACTTCAGAAAGATGGCTAGTTGGATAGTATTGAACTTCAGAAAGATGGCTTGAAAGAAAGCCAGATGAGACTCTCCATGTTTACAGAAAATGTTGATGTGGTCTGTAATAGATTTTAGTATTTCTCTAATTTAAACGGGATAACAGCCTATGGTTTGTAATTTTTACCTTTATGGCTCATTACTCCCTCACTAACAGGCACTGGGTGTGTGCATGTGTTGCCTTAGAATGCTGTTTTTGGATGCGTCCCAGGATGACATGGTGGCTGATGAGCCACCCACGGCAGTATTGCCTCCTCATTCAAGCTCTTGGGAGTCTTCTCACAAAGCCCAAATGATTGGGAATTGTCGAGCACATGAGTCTACAATTATGTTTCTCAGAATTCCATAGCCATGTCACAGTATATATATTACGTGTGGCCATGTCATAGTATTTGCTACCATCAGGATCACATCATTTTGGGTGATGCTAGGAGGGACTTTTTCTCTGAACATTTTTCTAAGACTTTCTCCCAACTTCCAGACTAGTCCTAAGAGGTAAATGCAGGGGTTTCTGAAGATCCCAAGGTTCATGTGGAGTTTAAGAAATAGTCTAAGCCAGTCACGATGGCTCACACCGGTAATCCGAGCATTTTGGGAGGCTGAGGTGGGAGGACTGCTTGAGCCCAGGAGTTTGAGACCAGCCTGGGCAACATAGCAAGACCTCATCTTTAAAAAAATAATAATAATAAAAGGCCGGACATGATGGCTTAGCCTGTAATCCCAGCACTTTGGGTGGCCAAGAGGAGAGGATTGTCTGAGCCCAGGGGTTCAAGACCAGCCTGGGCAACTTGGTGAGACTGCATCTCTACAATAAATCACACACACACACACACACACACACACACACACACACACACACACAAACTAGCTGGGCATGGTGGCATGCATCTGTAGTCCCAGCTACTTGGAAGGCTGTAGCAGAAGGATTGCCTGAGCCCCGCAGGTCGAGGCTGTAGTGGCCATGAGCATGCCACTGCACTCCAGCCTGGGTGACAAGAGTGAGACTCCAACTCAAAAAAAAAATCAGCCCAATAGCCATGACATTAGGGACTTGTGGCTGAACTAGTTCTAATGTTTTAAGAAAACTAAAGTTCAGGTCTTATAGATATGTTAGTGAGCTGTCCACTGGTGGAGATTCTGCCCAGTGTTGTATTATCTGATGTTATATTCTGTATGTGATGGAGGTGGCAAGGATTTAGGGAGAATACTTATTTTTAGCTATCTGAAAGTCAACTGTGAAGAAAATCAACAACTTTCCTAAGATTATCCACAAAGCCTTTGATTTTCATAAGTTTAAAGTCATACACATACCTCTGTTTTGCAAACGTCTTTTGTGTTGCTATTTTTATTTCATTTAGACACAGGGTCTTGCTATTTTCCCAGGCTGGAGTACAGTGGCTGTTCACAGGTGAGATCATTACGCCCCACAGCCTCAAACTCCTGGGCTCAAGCCATCCTCCTGTCTCAGCATCTCAAGTAGTGAGAATACAGGCCCATATGTGTTACCACGCCCAACACAAAAGTCTTACTATTGCTTTTTATTCATAAAGGTAATTCAAACTATGGGGCATTGAATCCAACTCATGGAAGTTATGAATATTAGATGCAAGTGAGTTGTTGTAATTCAACACTGACAACCTCCCCTTCCATGGGAATCTCCTTTGAGATGATTTCTCTTCCTTTCTTGCTGTTAGATTACCATACAGGCCTTTTGAAAATAGAAATCCTGCTTGAGATGGTTCAACAGACTAACAGGTCTGTATGAAAAGGCACTGACATGACTTCTGTTTTAAAATGATCACTCTGGCTACAGAAAGACTAGTTGTGGGAGGTCAGGACAAGGCAGGGATTGCAATGAGAAGGCTGTGGCTCTGACCTAGGACAGAGACAATGGTGACTTGGACCTGGATCATGGCACTAGAGATGGCCCTGACTCCTGACAGAGATGATAGGACTTGGACCTGGATCATGGCTCTGGAGATGGCCCTGACCCAGGACAGAGACAATGGTGACTTGGACCTGGATTGTGGCACTAAAGATGGCCTTGACCCAGGACAGAGATGATGGTGACTTGGACCTGGATTGTGGCACTAGAGATGGGCCTGACCTAGGACAGAGACAATGGGACTTGGACATGAATCATGGCACTAGAGATCGCCTGGACTCAGGACAGAGACGATGGTGACTTGGGTCTGGATTGTGGCACTAGAGGTGGCCCTGGCCCAGGACAGAGACAATGGGACTTGGACCTGGATTGTGGCACTAGAGATCACCCGGACCCAGGACAGAGATGATGGTGACTTGGACCTGGATCATAGCACTGAAGATGGCCCTGACCCCAGACAGAAATGACAGGACTTGGCTTTGGATCGTGGCACTGGAGATGGGGACATGTGGTTGAATTCTGGTTTTATTCTGAAGGTGGAAACAACAGTATCTTCTAGAAGATTAACTGTGGGGTGAGAGAGAGAAGTTAAACGTTTAGGCTTGAGCACCAGGTGGATGGTCTTGTCTTCAGCTGAGATGGAGGATGCCAGGACAGCAGACAAGAGAGGTTTAAAACATTTTAAATTGGACTATTAACATCAGGTGCAGACGCTGATGAGGCAGTGTGGAATCTGAATCTGGGTGTGGGCATGGGAACTGGGCTAGGGACATGAATTGCGGGTCCTTAGCACATACTGTACAAACCATGAACTATCATGGGAAGTCACTAATCCCTGGAAGTCTCCCTCCCATGGAAGCCGCAGCCAGTGACATAGGACTCAGTATGACCCTCTGGCCGAGTTGACCCTGCTTTCTGTTGTCTTTCAACTACAGTAGGACAGTACCAGTCCTGACGGGGGCACCCATTAGTCTAGTTGTTTTTGTATTTCCTGGATGCAATACATTTTCACACCATGAACCATTAGAACTAGAGATCATCAGCTAGAAGCTCCTCATTCTACAGATAAATCAACGAGGCTCAGAGAAGCTAAATAACTTGCCCCAAACTACACTAATGACCTCAGCAGAGCCAGGAGTACCTGCCTTCCAGCTCGGTACTCTCGTTTATACCATGTAGAGCATTGCAGTTTCCTGACAGAGACAATGGTGTCATTTCTGCCACCAATTTTTTCATTCAAAGCAAAGATCTAGGTAATGGAGCGCTCTGCACATTCACTCTGGTGGCACTTACGTACTGCAGTATGCCACAGAGTGAAGTTTAGCCGATCTGCTCTTGAAGGAAGAGGTGGAGAAAGCCTTACAAGTTGCCTAGGCCAGGTTTTAGATAAATCAGGGAATGATCATTGGGTTGTAGGAAGCTGGGACATAGAGGAATCATTTCTTCCATGCCATCAGTCACAATAAAGTGATTATTTTCCTGTTAGACTAAGACACCAGAGGAGGAAGGAGGAGAAAAGACATGGATGTGAGCAGCTCTGCTGCCAGCTTTGGCTGATGAATTGGAGAAGACTGGAAGAGGGTCAAGAAAACATAGAACTAAATATACTTTTTATTTGACTGTAAATTACAGTCAGACATATACTCCACTAGAATTTGTGCTTGGCTCTAGCACTTTCTTAATTATTGTGAATTATTTGCATTGGCTCTTGCGTTCCAATGGGCCATTATGTAAAGTTGCAAACTGCTCTGACACTTAGAGAGAATTAACTCATTTAGCAGATGCTTATGGAGGGCCCACTCTATGGCAAGCATGGGAATGGCAGTGAAGAAGGAGACAGGGGAGCTATTTGTTCTCATACAACTCAGATTCTCATGGGTGCATATGGACAATAAACAAGTAAGCAAATGAAGCGGGTAATTTCAGATAGTGATAAGTATTATGAAGAAAACAGAACAGGGTCTTGGGATAGAGAGTGAGTGGGTAAGCTACTTTAGCAGAAGGGTCAGAGAAAGACAGGTGACTTCAGCTGAAACCTGAATAGGAAAGAGCCAGGGCCCAACATGGTGGCTCAAGCCTGTAATCCCAGCATTTTGGGAGGCCAAGGAGGGAAGATTGCTTGAGGCCATGAGTTTAAGACCAGCCTGGGCAACACAGCGAGACCCAGCCTCCACAAAAAAATTTAAAAATTAGCAATGTGTGGTCACATTTGTTTGTAGTCTCAGCTATTCAGGAAATTGATGCAGGAGGATCACTTGAGCCCAGGAATTTGAGGCTGCAGTGAGCCATGATTGCACTACTGCATTCCAGCCTGGATGAGAGAGTGAGATCCCATCAGTTCCAGAAATTTAAAACTTAGCTGAGTGTGGTGGTGCATACCTGTAGTCCTAGCTACTTGGGAAGCTGAGGCAGGAGGGTTACTTGAGCCCAGGAGTTTGAGGCTACATTGACCAATGATTGTTCCACTGCCTCTAGCCTAGGGAACAGAGCAAGATTGTCTTTAAAAAAAAATAGAGGCAGCCACATGGAGATGTGGGGGCATTCCAGGCAAAGAGAAAAATCAAGAGCAAGGGCCTTGTCATGGCCTATTTCAGCATGCTCAAGGGGATAAAGGGAAGCCATACGACCGAGCATGGTGAGCAGGGGGGCCCTGGACCACATCACATGGGGCCTCACAGGCCAGAGTGGGCAGGACCTGTCTTGAGTAGAGCTCAAGGCTGTTGGAGCATGTGAAGCAGGGGGACAGTGTTATCCAATCCATTTATTTAAATAACACTGAGATTCCTTCTTTGAGGAATGGAGTGATTGAGGGCAGAGTAGGAGCAGGAAGCTGTGACATGATCTAAGGGGATGGGGTAGTTTGCTCGAGGATGGCCGCTGTGAAGGTGGCTGAAGGGACAAGGCTTGGGACGGACAGGACCAGCTGATTTGCAGATAGGATGAGTAAAGGGATTGAAGGAAGGGATAATGGAAGAGACACTGCATCTTGTCTGAACAATTGGGGACATAATGGGACCACGAGTTAAGGTGGGGAAACCTGGAAAGCAGCGAGTTTGGAGGGTAGAGCTTGGGGGTGATGAGACAGCGGAACCAGGAGTTCTGTCTTGGATGTATTATGTTTGATGTCTGGGTAGCTAATTGTATCTCAGAGTTCGGCATCTAAAGGAGATGAAGTTGAGAGTCATCAACATGTAAATGGTATTGGAGTTCATAGGACTGGAATCACTCATCTGAGGAGAGAATGTAGATAAAGGAAAGACATGAAGACCAAGCCCTGGGACACATCAGGAGGTGGGCCCAACAGAGGCTCCTCAGAAAAAGCAGTGAGTTGGGGAAGGGGAGAAAAACTTGGGAGGGTGTAGTGGTATGGAAGTCAAGAAAAGAAAGGGTTTCCGGGAGGCAAGACGCAGCTGTGGTGAATGCTGATGCTGAGGGGTCCCCTGAATAAACACAAGGCATTGACCTTGGCAAGATGGAGACTTTGATGGAACGATCACCAGGGAGGTTGGGGAAGAAAGCTGAGCTGCAGTGACTGAGGAGAGAATGGGCACTGAAAAATTGAGGACAATACAGACAATGTGTTCACATTCGGGATTTCTATCACTTTTTTTTTTTTAGTCAGGGTCTTGCTCTGTCACCCAGGCTGGAGTGCAGTGGCATGGGCACGGCTCACTGCAGCCTCAACCTCCTGGGCTAAGGCGATCCCTCTGCCTCGGCTTCCCAAGTATCTGGAACTACAGATGCATGCTACCACACCTGGCTAATTTTTTGTAGAGACGAAGACTTCTCACCATGTTGCCCAAGCTGGTCTTGAACTTCTAGGCTTGAGAATTCCTCTCACCTTAGCCTCCCAAAGTGTTGAGATTTCAGGTGTGAGCTTCTGCACCAGGCTGTCTATACGATCTTATCTAGCAATTTGGTAATAAGGTAGAACTACAAACAGTATTGCTAGAAAAATTAAAAGTAATACACAGCCAGGTTCGGTGGCTCAGCCTGTAATCCCACGCTTTGGGAGGCTGAGGTGAGTGGATTGCCTGAGATCGCGGGTTCGAGACCCGCCTGGGCAACTTGGCGAGACCTCATCTCTACAATAAATTTTTAAAAAATTAGCCGGCGTGGTAGCGCATGCCTGTAGTTCCAGCTACTTGGAAGGCTGAGACAGAAGGATCGCCGGAGCCCAGCAGGTCGAGGCTGCAGTGGCCGGGAAGCGGCCATTGCACTCCAATCTGGGTGACAGAGTGAGACTCCAACTCAAAAAAAAAGGTAATACACATTCCTAGGAATGCTGTGTCTACTTGGGGAAGATGAAATGTTCATAGAGTCACCTCGATGTTTATCTGTACTGTCCTAACCACTCTTGGACACTAGTTTCTTGAGTCTGATCCCTACAGCTCTACTCGTCAAATAGAACAAGAGGCAATAATAATAAAAACCTAGCATTTATATAGTGCATAGTATGCTGTTTAAAGGTGTATTCGATCATTGAATCTTCACAGTTCTTTAGGAGTGGGGGCTATTTTAATCCCTTTCTAATAAAGCCACACAGCCTTCTCTAACTCCAGGTGGTCACTTTATAATTGAAATCTTGCCACATACTTTGTGCTTAAGTTGGGGGCATGCCTGCGTTTCAGCAAGAGTGTTCCTTTTCCCTCTTTCCTTTTCTTCTCGCCCGAATACCGAACACCATACTTAAATGGCAGCACTGAGCCAGGCATGGTGGCTCACACCTGTCATGCCAACACTTTGAGAGGCCACAGTGAGAGGATTACCTGAGCCCAGAGGTTCAAGACCAGCCTGGGCAGCATGGGGAGACCTTGTCTCTACAATAAATCAAAAAATTAGCCAGGCGTGGTGGCACACGCCTGTATTTCCAGCTACTTGGGAGGCTGAGGCAGAAGGATGGCCTGAGCCCAGCAGGTTGAGGCTGGGGTAGCCAGGAGCATGCTCCTGTACTCCGGCGTTGGTAACAGAGTGAGACTCCAACTCACAAAAACAAAACAAACAAACAAACAAACAAATGGCAGCGCTGGGATTGGGGCCCAGGCATCTGGGTACCCCAGGGCCCTGTCTCAACCCACACGCTGTCCTTTAACACCAGGCAAGTGGGAGGGAGACTCCAGAGAGACAAAGCAGGTGACATGTGATCAGTCAGTGTTAACACAAAACTGCATAAAACATATAATGCATCAAGCTAGAATTCAACAGCTTATTCTGGAAACCCCTTCTGAGTGATGTTCTAAAATGCCTGGATACCAACAAAGGCCACCCTGGAAGAATGTAGTCCTGAACATCACCCCATATGCTCCCCTGAAACCCATCCGCACTCTGCTAATAAATTGTTCCTCAGACTCAAAATTAAAAGTTCATATATATACACTCTTCTTTCGAAAAGCATTATGGTATTTTTCTACCTGACAGCTAGAAAAACAGATGATGGGTTGATTGGTCACCTTTATTGGCTTTGAGACTGCCTCTGATTTGGGGTGTGGTCAAAGTGGGAAGAAGGGACATTTCCTGAGAAGTAACAAGCCCATAGGAAGAGACCTTACTCTCTAAAGAAGAAAGGCCTGGCAGTCATTGGTGCCCAGGAAGTACCCTAGACTGGAATTATTTCTGTTGTTCTAATCTGAAAATGACAACATAGAATACAGCCAACAGCAGGCAGCATTTTATGACGGGTGATGCAGCTTTAATTGGTACGTAGAGGACATACCTGTGGAGTGAGTCCTTGGTGTATCGGCCAATCAAATCACTTTCAGCATTTCTCAATGTTTAGTTTCATCTTCTAATTAAGTAACAACGATCACTTCCTGACGGCTAATGACTGGCTAGAGGAGTTAGAAGCCTCATTAGGTTTATAATTTATCAAATTCTAAGCTCTTCATCTGCAGTGTTGCAAAAAGGGAAAGCATTCTCAAATTCCAAAATGATTAAAGATAATCTCTAACCTTATTTCATATATGTGAGTGTTAACTTGTTCTTCAAAGGCTATTTTTCTAAGCTTTTAAAGATAAATGTTTTAATAGATAAGCAGGAAAAATGTTTACATGACTTAGAGGGACAAGGAGAGAGATATATTGAGCTATGTTAGTGCACCTAGGTGCAATATATACATACACCCACATGCTAAAGCAAAGGTAAAATTAATAGGCCATGCTTCCTTTAAGAATCTTTTTGTGGGCCGGGCTCAGTGGCTCAGCCTGTAATCCCACGCCTTGGGAGGCCAAGGTGAGTGGATTGCCTGAGCCCGCGGGTTCGAGACCTGCCTGGGCAACTTGGTGAGACCTCTTCTCTACAATAAATCAAAAAATTAGCTGGGTGTGGTAGAGCGCACCTGTAGTTCTAGCTACTTGGAAGGCTGAGGCGGAAGGATGTCCGGAGCCCAGCAGGTCGAGGCTGCGGTGGCCAGGAGCGGCCACTGCACTCCAGTCTGGGTGACAGAGTGAGACGCCAACTTAAAAAAAAAAAAAAAAAGAATCTTTTTGTGAAATTTCTATTTCCTTTCCTGAGAACAGGCTTGACTATCCATTAGTTCCAGCAATAGCATTGTTGTATTTATTCCACAAATATTTATTGAGTATACCTACTATGTGTCAGGCATTCTTATAAATGCCGAGAATAGAGCACCTCGTATGTGTCAGGCATTCTTCTAAATGCTGAGGATACTACAGGGAGTATCCTAATCCTTATAAGGACCCCTGTCCTTATTAAGCTGATATTCTAATCATATACTGTTTGTCTTCAACATTACCCTGGAAGACTGAAATTAGATGTGTTCAAAGTGGTCAGGCTAAAGGTCTAAGAGGCCCTCACTGCTCCATCTTGGCCACTCTTCCTCTGGTTGTCTTCTCATCCATATGGCCATTAGTAGCACCAGTTTCTGCTAATTCAAGGGACACTCACTGATCAAACGTATTTTGGGGGTTGTAATCTTCCCTTCAATGAGAGAAAGTAGAATCTTCTCCTGGTTTGGGACCTGCCTCCCTCTTCATTTTGGAACCTGACACGACCTGGTCTCGCACACGCGAACACAAATAGTGACTTCTCATTCCTTGATGAAAACATTCATTCCTACAGCTTGATGCAGAGGACAACCACACCTATCGTCCAGGCTCTGGAATTCTAGAAACATGGAACTCAGGGAAGCATGGCTCTTCCAAAAGACTTCTATCCTGCCTAAATCAGGTCTAAAAGAGCCACAGAAAAATGGAAAATGCTCTTCTAACTGTACTCACTCTTGGTCTTTGATCAGAGTCACTACTGGGAATCCTCAGAGATCTTTTGTTTCCTTAGAGCAGAGTAAGCTTGGCTGTTCAGAGATACCTCATGGCTCCTCCATGGGAGTGACTCGAGGTATGAGGTCCTCTGGATGTTGGGACTGACAAGGCACACCACAGAACTCCAGGGAACTTCTGGCATTTGGTTTGTGCTATCAGCAATCCTGTTGATTCCTGCATCAGAGATACCCACTGTTGTCCTACATAGACTGTGGGCATTAGTCCTGTTGCCTCATGTGAAAATTATCCTTCCAGGGTCCCAACCAATTCTCCTGACTATAGACTGTTCACAACCAAGAATTGGGAGTTTTCAGTTCTCCCACCCAATCAAGTCTCCAAAATGGTTCCTAGGACGCCTCTAATATCTGAGCACCTTGCCGTGATCATGTCTCATCCACGGGCAGAATGTGTGATTGGTGTCTTCTTGACTTCAGGAAGATTGTTCTCTACTGTAGAAATTCTGAAGTTGCAAGATGTTCTTCATTACTTTAAGTGCCATGTGGCAATTTTTTTTTTTTTTTTTTTGAGTTGGGAGTCTCACTCTGTCGCC
>CAUYQG010200819.1:0-10562 GCA_963574415.1 Tarsius wallacei | reverse complement strand
GAGATGAGGTCTCGCCAAGTTGCCCAGGCGGATCTCGAACCCTCGGGCTCAGGCAATCCACTCACCTCAGCCTCCCAAAGCATGGGATTACAGGCAACTCTTTATTTTTTATTTTTTATTTTTTTTGCATGTACCTGTGGTTACAGGTACTTGGAAGGCTGAGGTGGAAACAGGCAAATCTTTAGCTTGGCTTTCTAGCCTTGAGGGCTTTTTAAAAGCCTGATCTGAAATTTCTTATCAAAAGTTTCAGCAAAGCAGACTTCAAAAGAGCCTATGTGATTAATCACTATTTTTGCTGCACTTATGTAAATAATCAGTCTGAGTTTAACTAGACTAAATTTATTTTGAAAATAAATTAGGCCGGGCTCGGTGGCTCAGCCTGTAATCCCGCGCCTTGGGAGGCTGAGGTGAGTGGATTGCCTGAGCCCGCGGGTTCGAGACCCACCCGGGCAACTTGGCGAGACCTCATCTCGACAATAAGTCAAAAAATCAGCCGGGCGTGGCAGCGCGCGCCTGTAGTTCTGGCTACTTGGAAGGCTGAGGTGGAAGGATCGCCGGAGCCCAGCAGGTCGAGGCTGCGGTGGCCGGGAGGGGCCACTGGACTCCAGTCTGGGCGACAGAGTGAGACTCCAACTCAAAAAAAAAAAAAAAGAAAATACATTAGTTTTACTGTGACTATCTTAGGTAAAAATGAGAGTGACCATAAAAAGAAAAAAATATGTTTCAGAAGAAAACCACAGTGTAGCCATTATGAGATTCTAGTTCTATTCATTGTTTTGAGATTTTATTTTCCACCTGTAAACTGGATTTGATTTTGATGTTTCCTTAATATCTGACTAAGTCTCTTACAAACTAACATTTTCAATTATCTCCCACCTTTCTGACTTGGCATCATTAAGAACAAAAACTGCCCTTTTCCCAAATGGACAGCTTGATATAAACTTCAGGGGAATTACCACAACACCTCACATGTGGACAGCCTTCATACCTGTTGCTTGTGGGCCATTCAGGTATCACTGAAGACATTCAAACTGCAAAAGGTGCTCCAAATCTAACATCTAGAAATCTTTTTGACTGGCCACCCTCTGGACTCAGAAACTGGTTTATAATTTGCTCCAACTTTGTTTTTCTTTTGTTTCTATATAAATGCTTCTTATTAAATACCTGTTTACTCACACCATATAGACCTAACTTTGGAGCCTATCTGTAGTATCACCTTCTGAAATGAGACACAAGTTTTATTGAACTGACCTATTCTCAGGACTCAGTGACTAATTCAATAAGCTATGGGACAATATATTCAAACATATTTTTTTCCTGCTTGTTCCAAGCTATGTTTTCCCCCCTTTGTCCATTTCTTATCCTGCAACTTCTAACCCACATCTCTCCATAGTTGTGACACTTGTTAAAAATGAAGTTTCAAAGGGGAGACTTTGGGAGAATATAATATGCCACCCCAAAATATAAAGGATTATTGAGCGGAAGGCAATTAAGTAGATTTAGGAAGTCTTTTCTGTTCCTGTATATGCCTAAAAGCAGTACATAGATTTACACAGACAAAGAGTATTCTGTCACCTTCCCCACTACCAGGAATAACACAGCTTAAACACTAAAGACAATGTATAGGCCTGGGAGTAATGCCAGAGGAATCTGCATTAACAGACTTTACTAACTAAATTTTAGCTGTTATTTGCTTTTCCCAAGTTGCCTCCCCTAGAGACTCCATTCTTCATCTTGTCATTTTTCTAAAAATTTACTGCTCTTTGTTGAGGATGCTGTATAAGCTGGAGAGCTTCTCATTCCCTGAGTGTGCCCCCATGTATACATGAAATATGTTAATCAGCTTCTGTTTGTTTTTTCCTGTTAGTCTTTCTTTTTTTTTTGAGTTGGAGTCTCACTCGGTCGCCCAGACGGGAGTGCAGTGCAGTGGCCGCTCCCGGCCACCGCAGCCTCGACCTGCTGGGCTCCGGCGATCCTTCCGCCTCAGCCTTCCAAGTAGCTGGAACTACAGGCGCGCGCTACCACGCCTGGCTAATTTTTGATTTATTGTGGAGATGAGCCCGAGCCCGGCTAGTCTTTCTTTTGTAATGGGTCTGTACCATTTAAGAATCTAGCCGGGCTCAGTGGCTCAGACTGTAATCTCTCGCTTGGGGAGGCTGAGGTGAGTGGATGGCCTGAGCACGAGGGTTCGAGATCCGCCTGGGCAACTTGGCGAGCCCTCATCTCTACAATAGATAAAAAAAAAAACTAGCTGGGTGTGGTAGCGTGCGCCTGTAGTTCCAGCTACTTGGAAGGCTGAGGCGGAAGGATCGCCTGAGCCCAGCAGGTCGAGGCTGCGGTGGCTGGGAGCCGCCACTGCACTCCAGTCTGGGCAAGAGTGAGACTCCAACTCAAAATAAAAAAAGAATCTATGGGGGTTATTATTCCTTTCCTACAGCTTAACGACTGCTTAATTGTTCAGATGTTTTTGGTAACAGACTGTTTCAGGTAGGCCTTGGTCCTTCCAGATGCCATAGTTTCCCAAACAGAATATTTTCAAATATTTGTGCATTTGCTCATGTTTGCCAGCTGCTTGAAGCGTCTTCCTTTCTGAAGGTGAAATCCTTCACCTCCTGATAAAATTCTTCACATCCTTGCTATAGTTCATCAAAAGTGAGGTGTATTGTTTTGTTTTTCCCACTTTTGTTTTTTTAAGTCAGGGTGTCACTGTCACACAGGCTAGAGTACAGTGGCATGACCACTGCTTACCATAGCCTCCTTTTCTTGGGCTCAGGCACTCTTTCAGCCTCAGCCTCCCAAGTAGCTGGAACTACAGGTGCATGCCACTACACCTGGCTAATTTTTTAGTAGAGATGAGGTCTTACTATATTACCCAGGTTGGTCTCAAACTCCTGGGCTCAAGCAATTCTCTTGCCTTGGTCTCTCAAAGTGCTGGAATTATAGACATGAACCACCGTGTCTGGCCTCTTTTTCCCACATTTTATTTTATTTATTTATTTTTTTGAGTCAGAGTTTCACTCCGTTGCCCAGGCTGGAGTGCAGTGGCACACTCATGGCCACCTCAGTGTCGACCTGCTGGGCTCTGGCAATCCTTTCGCCACAGCCTTCCAAGTAGCTGGAACTACAGGCATGCGCTACCGTGCCCGGCTAATTTTATTATTATTATTACTGTAGAGATGAGGTCTTGCCAAGTTGCCCGGGCTGGTCTTGAACCCGCAGACTCAGGCAATCCTCTCGCCTTGGCCTCCCAAAGTGCCGGGATTACAGGCTGAGCCAGGGAACCCGGCCCTTTCCCACATTTTAACATCTCCCAGTTTGCTATGGGTTTTACAACAATTAGCATAGTATCACCAAATTGGCATTTTATTTTTTTAGTAGGAGTCTCACTCTGTTGCCCAGGCTGGAGTGCAGTGGCATGCTCATGGCCACCACAGTCTTGACCTGTTGGACTCAGGTGATCCTTCTGCCTCAGCCTTCTAAGTAGCTGGAACTACAGGCATGTACTACCATGCCCGGCTAATTTTACTTGATTTATTGTAGAGATGAGGTCTCAGCAAGTTGCCCAGGCTGATCTCGAACTCTTGGATTCAGGCAATCCTCTTGCATCCACCTCCCAAAGTGCTGGAATTACAGGCATGAGCCACCGTGCCTGGCTCATTTATTTTTTGTAATGGTATACAAAAATAATGGTTTATTTTATAATTGATAGTAATTTATATTTGATAAAATGCAGTATATGAGTCTGTATTGTCAATGTGTTATCACGTGGAAATGTACAATAGGCAGTTGAGAGTGATGGTCTGGATCTTAGAAGTGAAGGTGTAAAATACACTCTCCCAACCCAACATATCACTTCTAAGGCCCCAGAGCATGCTACTGAGAGATCAAGTAAACTAAGAACTGAGGAGGAACGCATGATTTCGCAGCCATGTCACTGCTGATCTCAGGCAGAACTCAAGAAGAGGAAGCAGGAACTTTAGACAGATTGCTTAAGGAAGTGAAGGGCTGGAGAGAGAGAGCAGTAGCTGATAGCTTGTAAATTTTTGGATTGCTTTTGAAGTGGTGAAAGACCTCGAACCCGTTTACATTACAAGAAAAAAGTTGAGGTTGAAAATATTGGAGAAAATTGAATATTGACCCCTGAGGAATTGGCAAGGGCAGAAGAGCAAGAGGGCTTGTCAGTGGGTAAGTGGGAAGAGGACCTGAGGGATTTTCTGCAGGGTGGTTTCAATTTTTTCTTTGAAGCAGAAGACAAGGTGTGAGGTAATTGGAGACTGCCTCTTTCCCCCATGTCTGGATTCTTTCTGTCCCTCCCCCAGGGAGCAGTCTCTGGCTAAAGCTGATCTCAGGATATGTGCATACTGTCTGTAATAAGTTATGGGGTGTAGGTGGCCCATCATGGGATACAAGTAACCAAGCAACCTAAAGATAATGCAGTCAGGG
Organism: Tarsius wallacei; assembly: GCA_963574415.1. Lineage (NCBI taxonomy): Eukaryota > Metazoa > Chordata > Mammalia > Primates > Tarsiidae > Tarsius > Tarsius wallacei. The sequence goes on along the minus strand of CAUYQG010200819.1, from coordinate 6,119 downwards.
CTCTTGATCAATGTGATTGTAAACACTGCATACGAAGTTGAAAAAATTAACTTGCTTGATTATAAAACTGTTTGCTATACTGTCCCAAGGTGTGGATTCCTCACTGACCTGCCACCACCAGTGCCCTCTTGTCAGTTTAATAAACAAATGTCTCTCCCTACTGGACCTCTGGATGACTTCTTTGGAGAATATGTAAAGAACCTCTCAGATTTAAGGTTGCCACGTTACACAAGGTTATTTGCAGACAATGGAGAGACATAGCTATAGCTGGAAGGACATTTGAGGAGACTGACATTTGGGGAAGGGGATAGGGCATACATTGATACAAGGCTAGCACGGATGGCTCAGCTAATATTTAAACCATAAAATTACAGTGGTCTATACTTTATGGGACAGTCTCTAGATCAGTGAAGGTGAAGGTCAGTGGCTGAAAAGTTCTAGAGAAAGGAGAGCCTTAGCTGGGCTCAGTGGCTCAGCCTGTAATCCCGTGCCTTGGGAGGCTGAGGTGAGTGGATTGCCTGAGCCCGCGGGTTCGAGACCCGCCCGGGCAACTTGGCGAGACATCATCTCTACAATAAGTCAAAAAATTAGCCGGGCGTGGTAGCGCGCTCCTGGAGTTCCAGTTACTTGGAAGGCTGAGGCGGAAGGACCGCAGGAGCCCAGCAGGTCGAGGCTGCGGTGGCTGGGAGCGTGCCACTGCACTCCAGTCTGGGTGACAGAGTGAGACTCCAACTCAGAAAAAAGAGGAGAGCCTTGATTAATTTGCTTTATTCTTTTTCATTTATCCAGAACTTAATATGATGCTTGAAAACGTAGGAGACACCCAGTAATTATCTACCCAATGGCACTGTTGAAAGAGTATATTGGAATGTAAGGCAATTTAGGGAATGCTTGGCCTCATATTTCCATCATTTTGTTTCCAGAAAAAATTAGTTCGCATTTGAAATTGCTTTGGATGTTAGTAAAGATTTTTGTATTTCACAGGTGTTTTTTTTTTTTCCCCATGTGAAATTATTTAAATCATGCTTTCCCTCTAAAAAAAAAGCGTTTGGTTTTACTTTTATTAGTAGCCTTATTGAATTATTGTTTTTTTAGTGCATAATAATTTTATTTCCAATAATAAAAAAGCAGAAATGATGTATCTAGTAAGAAAATGGTTAGATATTTTATGAAATAGCAGTTTATTGGAGAAATATTACATAATCATTTAAAAAATTCTTCTACTCTGCCTTTATGTATTCATTTATTTTTTTCTTTTTTTTTTGAGTTGGAGTCTCAATCTGTCGCCCAGACTGGAGTGCAGTGGCCGCTCCCAGCCACCACAGCCTCGACCTGCTGGGCTCTGGCGATCCTTCCACTCAGCCTTCCAAGTAGCTGGAACTACAGGCGCGCACTACCACGCCCGGCTAATTTTTTGATTTATTGTAGAGATGAGGTCTCGCTTGCCCAGGTGGGTCTCGAACCCGCGGGCTCAGACAATCCACTCACCTCAGCCTCCCAAGGAGCGGGATTACAGGCTGAGCCACCGAGCCCGGCTTATTTTTCTTCTTTATTTTAAAGATGTGGGGTACAATTCAGGGTTAGGTATACAAATGTTCATTTTGCAGGTACCCTTGTTGATGAGGTATGCCCCTCCCCTGGCAGTTTTCCACTACTGCCAATCCCTTTCTTATAGTATTATGATAATTGTTCAAGGTCCGCTTATGAGTGAGAACACATGGTACTCTGTTCTTTGCTTCTGTGACAGATCACTGAGTATGATAGACTCTAAATCCATCCAAGTTCCTGCGAAGTTATTGCTTACATATAATGAAATTCAACTATTTTAAGTGTATGGTTCAATGATTTTTAGTAAATTGATAAATTGTGTAACTATCACCCAAATCCCGTTTTATGCCTTTCTATCACCCTAAAAAAATCTCTCATGCTCCGTTGCAGTCAATCCCTGTTCCCATCCCCGGCTCTAAGCAATAGCTAATATGCTTTCTATCTCTGTAGATTTTTATTTTCTGGGCATTTCATATAAATGGAATAATATAACAAGGGATCTTTTGCATCTGGCTTATTTCATTTAGCATAATGTTTTTGACATTTCTCCATGTTGTAGCATTTATTAGTGATCCATTCCTTTTTTTTTTTTTTTTTTGAGATGGAGTCTCACTCTGTTGCCTAGGCTGTACAATCTCCTGTGCTCTGGTGATCTTTCTGCCTCAGCCTCCTGAGTAGCTGGGACTGCAGGCAAGCACCATCACACCCAGGTATTTCTTTGACTTTTTTATATAGAGATGAGCTATGTTGCCTAGCTTGTCTTGAATTCCTGGGCTCGAGCAATCCTCCCTCCTTGGCCTCCCATGAGCTACCATGCCTGGCTCCATTCCTTTTTATTGCTGAATAATATTCTACTGTCAAAATGGACCACATTTTGTTTATCCATTCACCAGTTTATGTAATTATGGATCACTTAAAATTGTTGATTACTATGAATAATGACATTATAAATACCATTTAAGTATCTGTGTCACTCTGTTGCCCAGGCTGGAGGGCAGTGGCATGCTCCCAGCCACCGTAGCCTCAACCTGCTGGGCTTAGGCGATCCTTCCACCTCAGTCTTCCAAGTAACTGGAACTACAGGCATGGGCCACCACACCTGGCTAATTTTTTGATTTATTGTAGAGATGAGGTCTCACCAAGATGCCCAGACTGATCTCAAACCTGTGGGCTCAGGTAATTCTCTTACCTCAGCCTCCCAAAGTGCTGGGATTATAGGCGTGAGCCACCATGCCCGGCTAATATATGTTTTAATTTCTCTTGGATAGATACAGAATAATTTCTTGATCAGACTATGAACTTTTGTATCATGAGCCAAATATAGTTCTATAGATATCTTTGTAATTTTCTTTTTACGTGGTGTTGTATTGAAACCTTGAGTCATATACCTAAAAATTAAAATACGAATGAATATGTGAATATGAGAAGTGCAGCTATAAGGCTGTTAAAATTTACTTGGCATCTGGTACAATTTACTGTCATTCACTGGTAACTACCTCTAGTCTTCCTGTCTGGAATAAAAATGACATATACGTATATTTACTACTCTGCTAATATCACCAAAAAGCCTAGCAATTGTCATTTCCAGACTGTCTGCTGTGAGGCTATGCGGCACTCTAATTCTTTAAAACTGGTTCCTTGAATATATCATTGTATTCCTTCTCTTTTTGTCGTTTTATGTTCGAAGGACATTTCATGTTTGAAAACTGGGATTTAGGTTGACTTTTTAAAAGAGACAAGAGAAAAAAGAAATTTGTTTCAAAACATTTTAAAATCCAGAACAACATGCAGGATAGTTTACTAATTTACCAGGGATGCTGAAACACTGAAAAATGTCCCTTCTGTTGCCGTTCTCTGTTCCTGGCTTCCTGTACTGCAGAGAAATCTAGAGTGCAGTTCTCCGTGTGTACATTTTTAACAGATTTGTAAATAGGAAAAACATGATGATGAGGAATCTGAAAATCAACAACACGTCTCAGGACATTTTCTGTTAAGTTCGTAGTGATAAAGATCGAGACTTAGAATATGATCATTCATTTATTCATTCATTCACATTAAAAATAGCCTCTTATTAATTCTAAGAATGTTTATATGGTACTTTCTGTGTGCCAGACACCGAGCTGTGCACCTAGATTACAACTGTAACCAGCAGTCTAAGTTGTACACAGCAAAGAAAGAAGCTATTTAGCAGATGGTTTTCCAACTAATTTAAAAAAAAACAAAAACAATTTGCTTTAAAGGAAGTTGGCAAAGTTTGGTTGCTGGATTTTAAAATCTTTGGAACTTTTCTTGATCGCTTTGGTAGGATAGCTTGGTTGGCATTTTTCCTGAATCAGCTTTGGGTTTGATATTTAGCAGCTTGTAAGACCAAGAAAACCATGACCCAGGACAAAAAGAATTATTCTGTAAAGTGAAAGTTCCAAGACCTTCAAAATGGGGTCTTCTGGATTCTACATGTCTTAGTGAGATCCAACACAAAGGAAAAGATATAAATATTCAAAAATAAAAATATAAGATTAATCTCAAGCACTTATATAGAATAAAAATATTGTGCTGTGTCCTAGTCATGTAAAATTCTTGCACATTTCTTACCACTACTGATTTTGTACAAGATACTTAGTGCTTGCTTCAGTTGACTGTGGCATGATAGATCCTTACTTAAAAGTGTCTGCTTTTTTGGGTACCAGATGCCCAGATAAAGCATGATATGATTTTTAAATTCAAACTTCCGCGTCAAAATTATCACTCATCAGGTGACATTTATAGGATGGAACATCTTACAAATTAGAAAAAAAGTGTTGCTGTTTTAGTACTAAAGTCTAGAAACTATTATCCAAGAGAAAAGCCATTAAAAAAATAGGTATATATAAAGTTACACTTAAAATGTATCAAGCCAGGCGCGGTGGCTCACGCCTGTAAAGCTAGCACTTTGGGAGGTGAAGGTGAGAGATTTGCCTGAGCCCAGGGGTTCGAGACCAGCCTGGGCAACTTGGCGAGACCATGTCTCTACAATAAACCAGGAAAAATTAGCGGGGCATGGTGGCTAATTGGAAGCTACTTGGAAGCCTGAGGCGGAAGGATCGCTTGAGCTCAGCAGGTCGAGGCTGTGGTGATCGTGAGCATGTTACTGCACTCCAGCCTGGGCGACAGAGTAAGACTCCAACTCAAAACAAACAAAAGTATCGAATTCTAACTCTTAGAGTTACCGAGTTGTTCAATGACCCTAAAAGGATATTATCACCACAATCCAACATCTGTACATTTTCCAAAGGGTGAACATTCATAATCCTGGTTTAGCCCTTTTTAAAAAGACCTTTCTTATATAACATTAGATCAAGATCCTTCCATTTTCTTTCTAGACTTTTCTTACAGAACATTAACAAAATAGTGAGTTTCAGTATCAACCAGTGTCAAATTAGGAAGTACACTTTAGAGATTCCTTATTTGTCAATGCAATGGCTTTTAAATAGAAAGATCTTCGGTACTAAAATAACAGAATGAAAGCACAGCTATGTTTATTGTCTTCCAGGATTAGGATCAGAGATGCTCTGAGTTCCATAAATATGCCACACTACAGCAGGCCCACTGGAGAAAGCGGAGGGTTTGAATACCAAAGGAAACAGGCCCGAAGGAGCACTCAGCCTCCTGTTTTCTCCTGGTGCTGTGCATATGCTGATGGTGGGCAGGTGGAGAATTTGGCTAACCCAGCTAATTGCCTGTATCAGGAGGAATAAGTAAATAGTACAGTAACAGTGCACTACCCCTAGATACAAATTAAACAGCTCTAAAGTGCACTTAGAAGAAATTAACAAAGCTCCAGAATGGAAAGTGACTTTAAAAAATTCATTCTCTTTTTATTTCAATTTTACGATTAATGGGAAATGAATAAATGAAAAGACCAAGGAGAGAGAGATTATTACCATAACACAAAAAGCTTTTATAGATATTATATTTGAATGGGCTGAATAAAACAGATGGATTTTTAATCATTTTCCTGGTGTAAAAGATCACTGTTACTTCTTAAAAAGTTATTTTGGAAATCCCCAGGCTAAGCCAATGTACTTTGGGTTTCAAAGTAAAGAAATCACAAAATTTTAATTCATTCCCCTGATAGAAACAATGCTATAGCTGGCCTTTTCTTTATGTTATATCAAGGCAGGTGACATGGTCTTGAGGTTAATATGAGCTGCTTACACTTGAAGTTAAAATCTTCCACCAACTTTGGTGCGTGTAAAGTATTGTAGAATTAGCTTACCACTGGTATATATTGCACCAAATATAAGAAGAACAAAATATGGCCAGGTGTGGTGATTCATGCCTGTAATCCTAGCATTTCTGGGAGGCTGAGGAAGGATTGCTTGAACCCAGGAGTTCAAGACCAGTCTGGGCAACATAGTGAGACTGCGTCTCTCAAAAAAAAAAAAAGATTTCTTTTTTTTTTGAGTTGGAGTCTCACTCTGTCGCCCAGGCTGGAGTGCAGTGGCTGCTCCCGGCCACCGCAGCCTCGACCTGCTGGGCTCCGGCGATCCTTCCGCCTCAGCCTTCCAAGTAGCTGGAACTACAGGCGCGCG
>CAUYQG010200801.1:0-21219 GCA_963574415.1 Tarsius wallacei | reverse complement strand
GCCTTGCTCAAATGGCATCTTCTTCTCTATCTGGCCAGCACAACACAGCATCCTGTGCCCCCCACGGTGCTTCCACACCCTGCTCTCCCCTGGCAGTTTCCCAATAATGCCAATCTCTTTCTTAATAGTATTACGATAGTTGTTCAAGGTTCAGTTATGAGTGAGAACACGTGATATTCGGTTCTTTGTTTCTGTGATAGATCACTTAGTATTATAGCCTCTAAGTCCATCCAAGCTGCTGTGAAGTTCATAATTTTGTCCTCCTTTATGGCTGTGTAATATTCCATCATGTATATGCACCACATTTTTTATGTAGTCCTCTTTCAGTGGGCAGCACGGTTGGTTCCATGTTTTTGCTATTGCGAATAATGCTGTAATAAACATGCGTGTGCAGGTATATTTTTCATAGAGTGTTTTGAGTCCTTTGGGTATATTACCAGAAGGGGAACTCGTATGGAAGTCGTATGGAAGGTTGATTATTAGATCTTTTAGGAATTGCCATACTGTTTTCCACAGAGGCTGTACTAGTTTACACTCCTACCAACAGTGTAGAAGTGTTCCCTTTTTGCTGCGTCCTCTCCAGCATCTGTTGTTTTTTGAGTTATTGATGATGGCCCTCCTGACTGGAGTTAGGTAGTGTCTCAGTGTGGTTTTAATTTGCATTTCTTTGATGACTAATGGGGCTGAGCATTTTTTCATGTATCTGTTGGCTGCTTGTATGTCTTCTTTTGAGAAGTGTCTGTTCATATCTTTTGCCCACTTTATAATGGGGCTGTTTGGTTTTTTCTTTTTAAAAATTTTTTATTTTAAATATGTGGGGTGCAAGTCAGGGTTAGGTATACAAATGTTCATTATGCAGGTACCCTTGTTGATGAGGTGAACTCCCGCCTCCCGTTTCCCACTACTGCCGATCCCTTTATTATAGTATTGTGATAGTTGTTCAAGGTTCACTTATGAGTGAGAATATGTGATACTGGGTTCTTTGCTTCTGTGATAGATCACTCAGTATTATAGCCTCTAAGTCCATTCAAGTTGCTGTGAAGTTCATAATTTTGTCCTTCTTTATGGCTGTGTAACATTTCATCGTGTATATGTACCACATTTTTTATGCAGTCCTCTTTCAATTGGCAGCATGGTTGGTTCCATGTTTTTGCTATTGTGAATAATGCTGCAATAAACATGCATGTGCAGGTATCTTTTTCATAGAGTGATTTGAGTTCCTCTTGATATTTTCCCAGTAGGGGGATTTTGGGGTATGGTAGGTTCATCACTGAAGCAGTAAGAAGTGATTCATCAGAAGAAAATGTTTCCCACGGGGAAAGTAGAATCATGGATGTTTCCTGATGTGAAGCTCCTGGATAACAGCACACCCCCTTCTGCAGGCAAGCCTGCACTCATGTGGGTGCTTGCCACAAGCAGGCACCGGACTGCACTGTGATGCCTTCATTCCACCTTCAGAAAAGCCTGTGAGCACTGCAGGCAGTGATCTTGGGGGTTGGGATGCATAAGGAGTTTTCATTATTTTAAAAGATCAAGTTCCCTGGCTGTCAAGCATTTACAATCCAGTGAGGGAAGACAGACAGTGAGCAATACCTAAGCTAGTTAAATAGCATGAGAACTGTTTCAGGGAAGCAAAAATAGAAGGTGGAACAGGGTGCAGGGTGTGGAAGCACCGTGGGGGGCACAGGATGCTGTGTTGTGCTGGCCAGATAGAGAAGAAGATGCCATTTGAGCAAGGTGGAATTTAGAAATTCAGGGAAGGCACAGGCTGGGATGGGTTCACTGTGGTCAGAAAAGCAGCCAGGAGGCCCATGATGGCCACAGTGGGGGGAGAGAGAGCTTGCGGGGAGCAGGAGATGGAGGGGCAGAGATGCGGTCAGGGAAATACCAGGTGACAAGCAAATGGAGCCCCGCCATCCACTATAAAGACCTGGTCTTTTATTCACAGTGAAATAAGGCCGTTGTGGAATTTTGAGAGTGATTTGTTGGGACATGGTTTGTGAAAAACAACCCTTTGTTCCATGTGGAAAATCAACTGTGGGAGAGGACGGTTGAAGCAGCACACCCTGGTAGGCGCTCCCTGTGCAGTCCTGGGATGAGGCATGGAGATACGGACAAGGGGCGTGGTGTGGGGGTGGGGAGAAGCGACCCCACCTGGGCATGGGTCAGTGGTGAAGCAGTGTTTCCTATCCGATCATGAGGTGGAGTGTGAGAAACAAGAAGGCCTCATGCCTCCTGAACAACTGTGGGCAAGTCACCCCGACAGAAGCAGATGCCAAAGGGGTAGGGCCTGTCAGTTGAGGGATGTGAGCTCCCTCTGGAAACTTTTGGTTAGAAATGTGTAAAATGTTTTGCAAAGAAGAGTCCTGAAGCTCAGCCAGAACAAGGAAAGTCTGCCATAGGCTTGATGCCCACCCATCCTGAGAGGGGCCTTCCATTTACAAGAGGCCGAGTTTTCCTGGGTCAACAAGCCGGGAGCTAAAGAGTGGCTGATGGGTACAGAATCCCTGCAGCTTGTGTGTGGCACCTCACTGGTGGGGCCTTCCTGATGAGGAAGGATTGCAGAGCCACAAATGGAGGGTTTAGACTGATAACAACTGGAGTTACCCCATGTTGCTGGGTGCCATCTCAACAGAAGGATGGTGATGCTATTGATGGTGATTTGGTTTTTACAGAATTCTTAGTTAATTTTTTGCCTTGACTGAGGTTAACACCTGAGCCCTCTCTCTCTCTCTCTCTCTGTATGTGTATGTATGCGAAAGCTATGTATTGGGCAAAGATAGTATTGAATTCCGACTCTTTGGGAAAGACTGTTCCACTACAAACATGTGTGAAAATTTTATCCTTCTGTTCGCCTTTGAATGCTGTAATGAGATGTTTTCTCCCGAATTAATGATTCCTTATTTTTTTTTCATTCCTTTAGGCTTATGTTTATATTATAGTGGTTATTTCATAAATCCGTATTATAATTGTTATAGATGTTACTTTCTCATGAGAGAACAGGAATCTTGTTTTGTCACCTCTGTGCCCTCCATAGTTCCAAGCACAGTCCCTGGGACATCACTGATATTTGGTCAATGAACGGATGGATTAATGAGCAAGTGAACACAAGAGTTGGAATCTGGAGTCTTTGTCAGTATTCAACTGAAACTGGACAACAAGCCGGAAGGGATATTACAGGAGAACTTCTTATGCTGATGTCAGCAGTGGGAAATTTGAGTAAATCCATCTAAAGTCATGTTCTGTGCTGGCTACTCCCATTGCCATACTCTGCATTTCCACAGTGTTCTCATTATCTTCCCTGCTCTGTGTCCCTAGGGGCTACCCTAGGGTTAGGATTAGGGTTATTGAACGTCTTCTCCAGGACACCTTGCTCAGGCTTCCACTGCTATCTAGTTGGGTCTGCTAGTGGACAATATCTGCAGGAGATCTGGGGATGGAAGAAGAAGGGTCCTGGTATTTTTCATCACTTTCTCCTCTTGGGACTATGTTTCCTGGTCATGGTGGCTGCATCCATGCCTACAACTCCTGATAGGTAAGTATCCCCCAAGACTCCAGTTTGTGCAGGCTGTGCTCTTTCCCTTTAGTCTTCTGCCCTCATCTGTCAATGGTCTCTTTATGAAAGCCTTTGCAGCACCCTGAGCTGGTTCTGTGTCCTTCTGGAAAGCGGAGACCCTTTCTGTTCTTAAAGTGGGAGATTCCCTGATTCTTTAAGGACCTGGTGATCAGTAAACCATTTATCTCCTCTGTGTAACATCTCTTTCTGCCTAGAACTATATCTGGATCTTGATCTGGGCATGGATTCTATGTGTATGTACTCATGTGTATGTGTATACAGTGGACCTTCTAGAAATTTCACTTGAGATAAGGGTTTGTAGAGTCCATTGCTCAGGGCAGGGAGACTATGGGGTAAGTGAACTCAGGAGAGGTCACTCTGCTCATTTGCTTCTAGCTGCTCTCTAGATCTGGTTCCCTTCTGGACTCTGCCCTGTTGGTAAGCTGGCAATCAGAGATGCCTGCCTCCCTTACAGGGAGACACAGGTTTCCCTTTTCCTTCATTCTTCAAGTTTCTGCTCCACAGCATGTCAGTGCTGTGTATCCACAGGATTCTCTGGGAGACAAAGATCTCTCTATCCCAGCTAGTTATCCAAGTATCTGCTGGGGCAGTTCTGGGCTCTGCTAACATCCAGATGGGTTGAGAAGTGTAATTTAACCATTCGATGATGTTCTTATAATTATCAGTAATTCAATTTTATAAAGCAGAGGCACTCTTAGTAGCTACGGAACTGTGTTAGGCTGTTTATGCCTATGCTAAGTGACCTAGACCTCTTATGATTTCTGAGTTTTCAAAGGTGTTTATTTCTCTTATCTCATGACACACTGTTGGTAGTTGTACAAGATAGGTTTATGGGTGATTTATTTTATTCTTTCTACCTCTCTGACTTCTTCAATTAAAAACAATATGTAGCTCATATACATTTATTTAGTGGAAAATGTTTATTTTAAATGAAATAAGTTTTAATAGAGGAATGGGTTAAAGTACTTCTGAAAAATAGTAAGAATAATTATTTTGGTGGTAGAATAGAACTCACAGAAGAAAGTATGTGTGGTGGTGAGAATTAAGGTGAACCTGTAGGTGCTTCAAAAGTGTTGCCTGGGAACTGGGCACCAGGCACAGGTGCTGTGGAGGTGGTGAGGAGGGATCCTGTCTGTTGTTCTGGAGAAGCCTCCCAAGAAAGAGGAACTTGAACTGACCCCTTAGAGAAGACTAGGGCTTAGCCAGGGGAGGAAGCCAGGGACTGTGCTCAGAATACAGAGGAAATAACGGTCAAGTATTTGTAAATAGGAATTCACAAGCAATCTGGTATTTCCAAGTAAACATGAAGTGGAAATGTGGAAGATTGGATCTGGAGAAGTAGGAAGTACTATGCCTATCTCTCAGGTGAAGAAACTTAGGAGCCGTCCTGTTATGGAAGACCAAGAACAATTTCAGCAGAGGTTTAGCTGCTGCTTGAACAGCTCACAGTAGAGGCAAGTGGAGGACTAATTTAAAGGAAAGGAGACTGGAAGCAAAGAAGTATACTAGGGATTATTTTTAGGTTCACCATATACTTTATCTTCCAAATTAGGACAGATTTGCTCCTGAGAAGGAACACTGCTATTGATTTTGTCTGAATCACCATCATAAACTTGGATTACCCAGAGAAACAAAGCCCTATGGAAACCCACATACTGCAGTAGGCAAGAGGAGACATATAGAGGGCCAGAAACTAGGCTGAGCAGTAAGCTGGAAGGATTGGTGGGGAAGAAGAGTAAAACCAGTCATTGTTGATTGATTAGGTATGAATGAAGCAAAGAGCATAGGATAGCACCAACTTTCCGACTCGGTTAAAGAAGCAGACGTGAAACCACATCACAAAGCCTGAGGAGGGAGCTGGTGCGAGGGCAGTGATGGTGTGGAACCTTAAGCACCTCCAGGGCCTGAGTGGGAGGGACCATCTGGGCTGAGAAGAGATTTTGCAGCAGCCAGCATACAGGTGAAGGTTCAACCCATGAGTGTCCAGGGAGAGCATCTGAAGGCTGGGGCTGCTCAGGACCCACAAAAGTGTGCACAGAGGAAAAAGGAGAGGGGACAGGAGGGATGGTTGCCCTCATGAGTCCTGCAAATCGGGAGGTCTGTGTACCCCTGTCTCAAAGAGATGAAAGCTCAGTGAAATAATCCAATACCGTCAAGTCAAGAGAAATTACTCAGATACTGTATCTGAGTTTTCCAGAGAAACAGCACTCATTTATAACCCATCATACCTTCCACAGTATTCCCATTCCCAACATGCCCAATTTTTTAATGTCCTAAAGATTATCTCAGGCATTTCGGTCATTAAACCCCTAGAATCCTCTTTATACACCCCTGGGTCACATTGACCATTTTTTCTTTCCCTTCCTTAATTTTCCTCTTGCATGTGACTGACCAAGCCTCCCCACCAATAGAGAAGTTTTTGTTTGTTTTTTAAATTTAAGAGGGTAAGTGATTACAGAATTCACTTTGGAGGGCCGAGGAAGGAGAAAAGCTGCAAATACCATTGGGTTAATTTGGTGCCATTGTGCATAGGAGCCAAGAGAGCACAGACTTTTAAAAGTTGTAAGATTCAGGGAGAATTCAGCGCCATCCAAAATATCAGGAAGTTCTAAGAGTCCACTGAGTTTGGCATTTGTGGGATCAGAGGTACCTTTCTCTCAGTGTCTGGGTGACGGGCAGGAGTAGGCACAGAAGCTCAACTTAAGGCAGAGGGAGACAGAATGGCTGCTAGAAATGACAAGACTCCAGCTGAAGGGGCTGTTGTTTCATTTGTGTGTTTGTGTAATGAGAAAGACAAACACAAGCTTTCAGGATGACTGCAGAGCGAGTAGAGAGGCATGGCTCGGAGATAGAGGATCTCATTCACATTGCAAGGTCCCCTTCTGTCAAACACATAATCTTCTTTATTTTTGTCCCAAGGGAGATTATAAGCCCCTGAGATGTACAGACAACTCAGTCCAAAGGAAAGGGTCTCCGATGCCCTACTGCAAATAGAAACGTGTTATAGCTGTCCACTTCTCAATGTCTGGGGCTCATGTTCCATCAATAATTACAACAGGCAATGTGGAAGTTGGCTTTTTAAAAATACTTATTTGAAGAGAACTCTTTTCATTTCACTCTCCCAAGGAGGCAGGTGGCCCTTTGTTGACAAAGAATTTTATTCTGCTGGAACTTCCTTGTGTGTGGAGAAACAGGTGGTGGGATGTAAAAAGAGTGACATTCACATGAGTGAGGTAAACCTCTCCCAACTCCTGCCCTCTTTGATCCCTACCAGAACTCTCTTCATTAACTAACATGACAGAGTAGAATCATCTGTCAGTATTGAGCATCCTTCTTCTTGCTCCCAAATTCTATTTAAATATCTCAAGCATGACTCTGGGGAAATGTACAGCCGCTTCCAGCCAAGAGAGGAAATCCACAGCAAATCTGGTCCATGCCTGGCTCCTGATTTGATTAGCCTGCATGTCAAGTGATGTCCCCTGTGTTGAGGAGCACCAAAGCTACCCCCATCACAGGCAGGTGCCTAAGCCCCTCCCTGCTCCCGTGAAGGGAAGTGTGGAGCACAAAAGGGAGTGGAGAGAAGGTCTCAAAGTCTCTCTTTGGACAGAGGAGCTGTCCAGATCCCCTTACATGAGCACAGCCAGGGAGCAGGCTGCACGCATCAACTTGGCAGACAAGGGAGGAGAGACTTGTCCAGAGGCCAGCAGTAGACTGCATCATTTACTGCATGATGGGTTCAAGGCTTCTCTGGCCACACCCTGCAAGACGCATATGGGAGGACAAGGAGTCCTGGAGCTGAGGGTGAGGGTGCCCGTTTCTTTCTTTCTTTCATTTTTTTTTGAGGGTGCCTACTTATAACTGAGCAAGTTCAGGAGGGACAGGAGGCTCAGGAGGAAATGGGAAGCTAAAAGGAAAATAGAGTCTCTGAGGATGAGGCGCCCCGAGAGAAAGGGAGATGCCCGGCTCATCTGAGTGCTCACAGCATCCCAGCTCTGCTTCTCCCCTGACATCCTGTCGACCCCTCAGCACCTCTTGGAGAAGATGGGACCTGTCCACAATTGCATAGTCCGTCTCGTGTTCCCCAAAGCCAGGTGTCCACTCTGAACCAAGCTCCCTCCTTGTACCCAGCAGAGCCCAAGAGTGACAGACAACACACAGAGGTTACAACTTTTAAGGTCCATTCCATCCAGGGCCCATGTAGAATGGTGAGGGGTGGAGGCAGCCTCACAAGAGAGTGATCTCGGTTGATTAATCACAAGGCTATCAAGGGAGGTGGTAGGTCACCACTCTGGGCCTGAGGGACAGCCAGAGGGACCAGTTACCAGAACCAGAAAGTCGTGTGAGGGCTGTCTTAAGAGAAGCCATTACCTTCCAAGGGGAAAGAGTCCACAAAGACCTCACCACAAGGGACCCAGGGGATAAATACCCGTTCCTCTGTCTCCTTTCTCCTTGCTCTCTGTCCAGGGCTCCCCACTGGCCAGATCCAAATAGAAGAAGGAAAGCAAGAGAGCCCATCGGCCCCACCCATGTCCATGCAGCCAGCCTCGCATCACAGCCAGTGAAGAAGACCCCTCTCAGACTGCTCCTGAGACTGTTCTGCCGCCCCCACATTCACTGGGTGGAGTCTGGTGCCTGCTCTCACCGCGTGTCTGAGCAAGCCGCCTCTTCTCTCTAAGTGTCATATGCTGCACCTGTAAAGTGGAGATAAAACCGCAGCTTCTCCAAGGGGCTCCTGTGAGGGTTAATGAAGTGATACACGCACAGTGTCTGACTGGTGGTAACGGCACAGCCACCATGAGCACCTCAGCTTCCCCTGCTGTGCTGTGGGCACTGGTGCCCCACCTTCGCATGGATTGGCCCGGGTTGGAAGGCGGCAGCGTGAACTGCCTGGGATTGGGGGTCAAGAGTAAAAGAAGGGGGTGGAGGGGAATGGGGGCATATGTCCTACCCCTTCAATGCAGGTCACTTTCTGTGGGCCGAAGAGAACTTGCTGTTGGATCGCACCCTGATGCTGCAAGGCACATTGTCTTAATTGTACAGACAAGATGCTGAGACACATAGAGGCTGTCTGATTCGTCCGAGGCCACAGGGCTTGTCAGCGGAGTGCAGGCATCAGTCCTGGTCTGCTTCCAAATTCCGTGTATATGCCACACACATACTTGCTTATGCACGTAGTCTTAGGGAGTATGCACACGTGTGTGCATGGATGCATGCACTTTATACAAGAAGATCCTGGGCCTATGTCCTGCTCATAGGCACGGTGACCCCCTGCGGGTAGGCATCGTGCCTTCCGTGCCTTTGTTTCCAATAGCCCTGAGTACTGGGCTCGGTCGACGTGTTGGCCGGCTTAGCACTGTCTGGAGCCAACCAGGTAGAGGAGGGAATCTTCCCTTCTGATTGTTGAAAATGTACAGGAAGAGGAGAAGAGATAAGCGTGCACTTCTTTGTGAGTGCTTTTCCTCCTCCCATGCTGAGGTTTCTCCATGTGATTAAAAATGGTAAGTAAATTAGCATGTGAAAATATGAAGCAAGCAAGGGCGAAAATGGCCCTGCAGGAGATCACGGCCACAGTGACCCTGCTCTGGGTTTCCCAGGTGTGCCTGCACCTCCAGACTAAGTGAGCAGGGGACATCCCGAGAAGGGCATAGTCTCAGTGTTGGCAAGGCCAGGCCTTCTACGTGCTTTCTTCCCAGAGTCAAAGTGCCTGTCCCAGGAAGGATGCTTCCGTTTTCCAGGGGTGTTCTCAGCAATCTCCTCTCCCGCATGTCTGTGCTGCTGGCAGGCAAATCAATTGGTCCCGCAGCTCTGCCATCCCAGACACACAGCTGAGCCAACATCTCCCAGAGAACCCCACAGACTCCAGCCTGGGCACCTGGGTCTGTTCCACACGGAGCAACAGGCAGGAGCTGGGCGTGCTGTCAGCTGAGCAGTGAAAAGGGACAAGCAGCTATGTCAAAAATGACATGCCGGCTTCTGCTGGTCTTGCAAAAGAGCTCTGCAGTGATGTGACTGTGGCTGACATCCCGCAACAGAAGCGGCTGGTTTCTGTGTTGGATTGAAATTCATCCAGCTCCCTGTGTTCACAGCGATGACTTCCAATGCTAATTCTCAGCGAGCCAGGCATGAAATATATTCACAGGCGCTGCTCGGTGAGGGCCCTTTGGAGTTATTTGAGGTACCTGTGATGAAAACATCTGTGCCACTTGCTTTTGTGCATTTTTGTTCCCTTGGTTTCAATTATGCAGTCAAAGAATCTTTGGGCAAGAGCAAGAGAGAGGGAGAGAGAGGGAGTTTGCTGATGTAGTCTTTTTCCTTTTTGATAAGAGTGAGTGCCTGGTCTGAAGCCTGAGCAGGGGGAGCATAAGAAGAGTGAGGCAGACTTTCATCTTCTGCAAAGACACAGGGACGTGCTCTGCCTCATGCAAATGAGGTTGTTCTAAAAGCATCCCCCATGTCCTGCTGAGCTGCCTGGGCACACTTAGCCATTCTCTCCGCAGGACAAATGCAGGGTGAGTTTACTGAGATCATGTCTGTGAACATAAGTAATTGACAGGGATGCCAGCAGTAGCAAGGGTGGGCAGGATGACGAGGTGGGGGAAGCCCACCATCTAAGGCTGCGTGCAAATGTGTATGTGTGTGCACGTGCGTGTGTGCATGTGATTTCCATTTAATACCCTTCTGTCTGGAGCTGCAGCTTTGAGAGGCCTCTTTACAACACTGCAGATCTAATCATTTGTTCTCTCATGGTGAACATGGGCTGAGCACAGAGTATATGCGCGATGACTTGAGATCTGAGACTCAGAGAGGGGCCAAGGTCACCGTGTGGCAGAGAGGAGCTCAGAATCCAAGAGTTCTGATCTCACAGGGACAATGGCTGGCTAAAGCCCCTATGTCTCTCTTGCCCCTGGGAGTTGCTCTCCAAGCTCTGACAGTTGGTTGGCTCACCCTAGGGCCCTGGTGTGGGGCACGGGGTATACCTTTGCCATCTGAAGACTCTTCTCTGTTCACCCCTAACTCTCAAACCTAGTAGCTAATGGTTTAGAAGAAGCATCCATCGATTCCTGGACTGTTATGTGTCTTAGTGATTGTGGGAGACACAGGACGAGTCCACTCCTTGTTATTCTGAAAGCGGGAGTAGCACGGAGGACCAGCACAGTTACAGCTCCTCTTAGTCCTCTGTCTCTGTGCAGTCCCTTGATGTGGAACAGGAACTCCTGGAAGGCCTGGTCACTGGAGATGAAGACAGGACCTCTCCCCACTGTGGCGGGAGTAAAGGTCCAGCGTTTCCTTCTGATGCTCACACACGATTTCCAAACCGAACCTGTGCTCTTCCCGCTCTGCCTCCAAGGTTTCCACCCTCAGACTGTGGTCTTCATCGTGGCCCCGGCCCCTCAGCCCCCATCCTGATGGTGTTCTTTATTCGTTCGCTACGGCTGCTATAGCAAAGTGCATGCACTTAATGGATAAAACAGCACCAATGTATTATCCTAGTCTGGAGGTCAGAGGTCTAAAAGCAAGGGGTCATCAGGGCTGTGTTCCTCTGGGGGCTCTGGGGAGCCTTCACGTTTTCATGCAGGGCACCCGCCAGGCTCCCGGGCGCAGGGCCCTGCCCCCAACTTCAGTGCTCACCATGGAGCATCCTCCATCTCTCTCTCTCTCCCTGGCCTCTGCCTCTGTCCTCAGGATCCTTCTCTGACTTTTTAAAGGACCCTTGAGATTGCCTTAGCCACACGTGGATCATCTGGGATAATCTCTTTAATCCCAAAGTCCCTAATTAATTCACATCTGCGACGTCCTTTTGTCATGTCAAGTAGCAAATTCCCAGGTTGGGGGTGAGGTGTGGATGCCTTTGGGGCCTGCTGTTCCACCTGCCCCAGCTTCCCTTCCTCCCCTTGGATCTGCTGCTAGCGAGGGCTCTGGCTTGCTGCTCTCTGCCCGTGCCTTTGGAAAGGTGCCCTTTGTCAAACTCATCTCAGATTTCCTGCTTCTGCTGGGACCACAGCTGCTCCTCATGGCCCACCAAGGCTCCCCCAAATGACACCTTCTCTGAGTTCAGGTCCAGAGCCCAAAGATGCCTTCTTTCTCCTAGTTTCTCTTTTTTCAACCACAATTATTGGTGGAGGGAGCCTACTTTGTCCAAAGTCTGCTTTTGAAGAGCACAGGGTTTTTGAAGAGTTCAGATTGTCCCATAGTTTGAAGGCCTTGGCAAGAAAGGATGAGTTCCCCTCAGCTCTCCGCGCCCATGGGCCTGTGTGACTATGACCATCAGCTCTCTTGCCAAAACCTGTCGTGCGCTCAGGTCAGTTTCCCTCTTAGGTCAGGAGGCTTTGGAAAAACAGTGCCAGGCCTGGCTGCCTTGTGTCCCTTGTGTTCTGCATGGAACTGGTATTGAGCCGACCTGGCGGGTGGTCCCTCTGCCTCCTCTCCTATTTTGGCTCTCATTTCATTTGCTCAGATTATTTATTTAGCAATTCTGCATTTTCTGATAACCAGGTGTGATCAGTGTGCCTGGTTATCTCTTTTTGGACAAAGGACGGTGTGTGGCAGGACTTGGGAGTGCCCCCACACCTGCTGAGGGGTCGCAATAAAGGCCATAGAGGCTGGATGAACTGAAGTTATGAGAATAACTATTGCTCCTGGGTGTATCTTTGCATGGGACCCTTTTCCTCCCTTTTCTATCCTCAGGGTCCTGATGTTCTGCTGCTGCTCCCCTCTGGTTATGGAGGAACAGATAGCCCAGCTAAGAAACTAGCAGCTTAAAGCCAGTAAGGAAAGCTTTATACTTTAAAAAAAAAAAGGAAGAAGAGAGAAACTTCCAACATAAAAACTTTGGTTGTGTGTCGAAGAATTTCAGGCTTAAAGTGAATGAAAATCGGAAGTGACAGGGATCTGGTCCTACCCTCGGGATCTGTCTGACTTGACATTCACAGCCTCCTACACCCCCAGCCTCAGGTTGTTGGCTCAAAAGGAAAAAGAAGATCCCCTGTACGGTGTAGGTTCCAATATTCTAAATCCCTCCCATCCATAGGTGCGCACAAGGAGGACGAAGAGCCCAACATGCCTGAGAACAGACAAACAGGTTAGATGGAGTCTTGGGGGCTGTGGGAAGAGCCCAGTCTCAAGGACATGCTGAGGCTGGAGCCCGCTCCTCATGGGTCACCAAGCACCCCCAGCAGTTTATCTGACTTCTCCACCCTTCAGTCTCCTCATCTGTAATTTGGGAATATTAATACCCTGCTCACAAGGTTTCCATATGAAAGGTGCTTAAGACAGCACCTGGCATGTAGACTTACTAAAAAAATGTGGATTGTGTTATTTGACAGTATCTAGGTTGAGTATTTCCTAGGTAGAGTTATACCCACAGAAGAAGTGTAGTCCCAGGGAGGGAAAGAGGAATGAGGGGAAGGAATCGATGGCAGTCTGTATGACCAAGTCATCATCTGCTCCTGCCTGCCAAGGCATTGCCAAGAAATGTCCTTGACCACAAGCCCTTTCCCCAAAGAAGCCTAGAAGCTGGAATCAAGCAGAGCAGCTAACCTCATTTTAAACTCTGATTTTTGGGGAATTGGGGTGTGTGTGTGCGTGTGTGTGTTTGTGTGTGTGTGTGTGTGTGTGTGTATGTGAGAGAGAGAGAGAGAGAGAGAGAGAGAGAAATGTAAAGCATATTTGTGTATTCAAATGAACAACTGCCTATAATTTAAATTGTTTTATTATTTGTTTTCTTTTTGTAGAGGTAAGGTCTAGCTATATTGCCTAGGTTGATCTTGAACTCCTGAGCTCAAGCAATCCTTTTGCCTCTGCTTTCCAAAGTGTCAGGACTACAGGTGTGAACCACCACATTTGGCCAATTGCTTATATATAAGAAAAAATGCAGGTAGTTTTCCACATACAACCTTGGCCAGGTTTTAATTTAATTTGAAAATACATGCAGAGCTTTGTCTGGATCAAGTATGATTTTAGGTGCTGGGGAGAGAGATTTGAGAAAACATCCCATGCCTTTAAAGAGGTTTTATCTTATTTGTCTCCTGTAAATATTTGCTAGTAGATTCTCATGGCTCTGGGTGGAGATGAATTCTGAGAACATGCCCAGGCTCAGCAAGAAGAGACATCAGTTGATTAGTGATGTCTGCCACAGACACAGAATGTGGAGGTTGCAGCACGTGTGTCATTTATTTGCCAGAGTCAAAATATGATGCCCCAAATGGCTCTTTGTGATCCTGGATTCAATTTCCTCATTTTATAGCTGGGGAAATTCTAGCTAGAAAACAAAAGGAAGTTGTTTAAAGGAGGGCTGAGCCTAGAGTGAAGGAAGCAAGGAGCCTAGGGTACAAAATTTAAGGAGGCATTCACTCTCAGGCCTGTGAAAACGCCAACCCTTCACTTGCACAACCACGAGAATGAGCACCTCCTTAAATCGTGAGCTCTAGGTGTCTCATTTGTCTCCCCTTAGTTCTGGCTCTGGTTCAAAGTCACTCTTTCAAAAATCATCACACACTCTATTAGGAAGAATCACTGCCTCTCTACAGAAAGTTCAGTGACTCTATTTGTTAACACTCATGTGGTTAAAATAATAGAAATCAATTGAAGCTTAAGAAAATGGGAATAAGATGTCTCATAGAACCAAAGGGCAAAGATTAAGGCAGGAAAAGAAAGGCTCAGAACTGGGATCCTGCAGAGAATTCTCTATCTCTTACACTTGTTTCATTCTTTTTTCTAAGCTTAATGGCTTTTCCTGCTCCACCAGTTCTGAAGACTGAGTATTTGGGAAATTTTCTTACTTTTTTCATCTATAAGATAAGAATAATATTTCTCACTTTTGTACTTCACAGGGCTTTATGCAGTAATGTATATAAATCACTCAAGTGGTTGACAGAACGTAAGTGCTCAATACATCCTGGCTATTGTCATTGTCATCACCATCATCACTATCATCATCACATAAACATATGACTTTCACCAACATCACTGTCACCATCACCACGATCATTACCACTATCATCATCATCACCATCACCATCACCATCATAACCATCATCACCACCATCATAATCTTCACCATCACCATCAACATCACCACTTTCATCAACAATAGCACCACCATAACCATCATCATTACCATTATCGCCACCACCACCATCACCATTATTACCATCATCATAACCATCACCACCACCACCACCATCATCATCTCATATGCCTTGCTCATGTGGTGAGTGAATTGTAGCTCCCTGATATTTTCAAATTTACATGCCACGGTTTCAAGTTTACAGGGACACTGACTTTCTCATGAAGTGTCCATCACAATTTTTTTGGAAAGGCGCTCTGATTGGCCCAGGAGGGGCTAAGTCTGGTCCAACTAACAGTAACCATTTGGGGTGTTGGTATTCTGGGATTCTGTTTCTGTGGATTGGGGCAATTGGCAGTTAAGGATGTGAGCAAAGCAGACACTCTTAAAGTTGTCTACATTCTTAAATATTTCCTAGCTTGCTTTTGTTGGAATAGCACTGAGAAACATGGGGAATTTTTCTGTGTTCCATTTTTGCTTTCAATGTATCTCCGTACCTGTTGAAGACCTTCACAAGAGTTGACTCTTCTCTATAATGGGACCTCCCTGGCCCAGGGTTTTGAGGGCCAAGAAGGGCTGCAATTAGTTCAAATTCTGTTCTGATTTAGTAGATGTCACTGAGTCTATTGGACCCGGAATAGATAGGTTTTTGTGATTCATGAGTGAAAGGGGTGAAGGGACAGCAGGGAGAGAAAATCTAAAGCTTGCAGTAATTATGAATCATGATGGAGGTAGAGACAAGAGAACCCCCAAACCCCAAGTAGAATGGAAACCCAGAAAGGAAAGATGGTAACAGAATATAGAAAGGAGTATGCAGTATTGTCTACAAGATGCTGATGAAGATGATGAGGAAGAGGAGGAGGAAGAGGTGGAAGTGAAGTGAAAGAGGGGAAGAAAGAAGAGGAGGGAGATAAGAAGAAGAAAAAGGAAAGGAAGAAAAGAGGAGAAAGAGAGGGGGAAGAAGAGGAGGAGACGGTAGAGAAAAAGGAGCAGTCATAGTAACTGACAAAAAAGAAGATGATGATGAAAATGTTAATAATAATGAAGACGATGATGTTTCTGAGGTATGCCCAGCTTCAGGGAAGCCAAGTTCTGATTAACCCAGACTTCTGTAAGATGCCTCCTTCTCCCTCACTCTGCCCTAACCTACAATGCACACCTGCTCTCTACCCCAGCCCAAAAAGGAAAGAAAGGTGATTGGGACCCCTCAACAACAATTCCAGAGTTCTGGTTCAAAGGAGGGTGGTCGGGCTTGGAGAGCTCTGCCCCGAGGTGGAAAACGGAGTTTAAGAGCAGCTAGTGAATAATTGACCCATGTGGCTGGACGGAGGAAATTGCTGATCCCGTATCACCAAGCCCTGGAGGTGGGGTTGGGGCCCATGACACAGGGGTGGAAAATATGGCAGTAGCTTTGTTTCTAATGCTGACATAAATATATCTCACTTCCTCCTCCATCCAGGAAAGCCATGGAGACGATAATTCAACTAACTCCAGTGTATTTAGGAATTACCATTGGCCAGGGACTGTGTCAACTTTTATGTGTCTTTTAATCCTTACATGAACACCATGAGGAAGTTATTTTTATTAAATGGAACCATATGAAGTGGCTGATAGTCCAACATTTTTTTAAAAGTATGAACTGACACTCTCATAGGATTCAACCTACTGCTACTATTATTACTGTTAGTTGAATCTCAGAGAGGTAAGATAACTCACCCAAAGTTACCTAGGAGTAGGATGAGCTTTCTTACCGTGACGGGGAAGCTCATGTATTCTGGGTTCTCATGAACTCCCCAAGCTCACTTCATAGTCGCTTTCTCCCTCCTCTTCTCTGAGCCTCAGTTTCCTCACTTGTAAACTGTAGATGATAACAACCAGCTAAAGCCACCATTTAGCAAGCACTTCATATACACTGTGCTAAACACCCAGCCCCTGTCACACAAGTTTTTGCTCTCAGTCTCTTTCTGATGTGGAAGTTATGGAGCGCTTCATCCTCCCAGTGCTGTGAGAAGATCCGAGTGGGGGCATGCACACATCTGAGCTCAGTGTCTGCACGTGATAGGGGCCCAGTTAATGCTGTTCTTGCTGTTGTAACCTTTCCCACATGAGCTGAAGCATCTGAACAGAAGGGCAGAGTGCAGCCCGTTGCAGAAAATAACCTGCCTTTCTCCTAGCCCTTGGTGAACACATGCAACTCAAGAAGTGGTCTCTCATTCCTAGGAAATCAGATGTAGGAGAGATGTTGAAGTCTTTCTGATTTCTTATTGTCTCTCTCACTAATAGGAATTACTCTTTAGGGTGAGTTTGCCGAGTCATTATTCCAGACCCTCTTCCTGTAGCACGAGGAGGAAAACGAAAGGAGGGGGCCAGATCCACTCAAAAGTTTGTCCTGCATGTTGGTGTTATTTTGATCACTTTCTTTTAAAAAATTATTTCATTTTACCTTTTCAAAAATATATTTTAGAGTTGTGGGGTACATGTGAGAATTTGCTACATCCGTAAATTGCATGCAGGTGAGGTCTAGGCTTCCAGCGAGCTCTGCCTCCTGGTAGTAGACATGGTACCCAGTGCGTGATTGTGTTTCCCTTGTCTCCTCTGCCTCCTTCCCCCCATCAGCAGTGCCCAGCATCTGCTGTTCCCGCCTTTGCACTCATGTGTCCATTGTTTAGGGCCCACTTATGATGGATCACTCTTTTCTATTGTTGGTTGTTTGGCCAAATCACTCACACGCTAACCATTTACTGAGCACCTACCATACGCCAGTCGCAGTTCTAGGGTTATCCAGGGGCACCTGGTCTCGCTTCGCTCATGTTCTGCACCTTCCTGTGTCTTTGGCTCAGTGAAGACCACAGCCGGAGACAAGCATCCCAGAAGTAGCTCCTCCACCAGGAGCTGGTGCAGCTCCCGGCGTGTGCTGGGTGCTTAAGCATTGACAGCTGAGTTAGATTACATCGCACTGAGAAGAACTGCATTGGGTTGCCCCAAGAGGGGAATAGGAAGTGTGGACACAGGTGGAAACTGGGGCGTGGGGAGGACACGCTCTGACTTCAGGAATCCCGCTCAGCTCACAGTCGGGCACATTGCAGGCACTCGGGAACTATTAGTCAGTTGGAAGGGAACTGAAGCTCAGAAGTTCAGCGTGGCCATGTTCCTTCATATGTATTCCCCAGGCTGGCTCAGGTTTGGGTCGGGGGAGAGGTAAGGTCTGTTTTTATTTGCTGTCGGTTTGGTTTGATTTTCACTGTATCAACTTCCCTGGAAGGGAAGGGGCCCCTCAGGTGAATGGCGAGGAACCCCAGATCAGGCCTGGCTTATATTCTCATAACTTTCTCATATTACCAGCTCTGGATACCACTGCACAGGCTGCCTCATTGTGTAAAAGTCCCCCAAGAATGCTGGTGGACCCTCTGACCATCCCGGCTCCCCCCGACAAGAACCCCCAAGCATAAAAGCCAGGAATTCCCCGAAGTGAGTGACCCCAAGCACACAAAAGGTGCACAAAGGCAAAAAAAATAATAGCTTTCCTTCATTTCACACAACGCCAGCGATGCAACACCATAAAGCATTTGATTTAGGATATTAAATGCCGCTGGTGATGAGAACGTCATGTAAGATTTGCTTTGCGACTTCTTTCTTCTCAAACTGTCATTAAAAATGATTTATAGGTGGGCCCAAGTCTAAAAAACAACATGATTAGAACTGAGGGTTTGGGAAGGGGCTGGCGGGGTGATCGGGTTTCCAGGGCAGCCTCAGTCCCACTATCCAGAGCCTCAGAAAAGGAAAAGGCCGAGTGTGAGACTCTACAGCTAACTGTTTCAAAGGTAAGTGCGAGCACGGAAGGAACACGTGTTCCTGGCTGAGATGAAAACAATGAGGCCTTGTCGGACATTTAAACTGCCAGTTTCAAAAGGCAGAGTCCAGAAGGCCAGGCCAGAGAACGCATCTTCTGTAGCAGCAGATTTTGTCCACTGCCAAACTGGTTGCTTTCAAACTAGGCTTGAAATCTGAGGATGCTGTCAAATTTTAAAAGAGCAAAGACACAAAGGTCGAAATCATACTTTCCCTTCATTATGTGCCTGGCACTTGGGACAGCAACCATAGGAGTCAGTTGCTATCAGTATCATTTCTGTCTTACAGATGAGGAAACGGAGGCTCAGAGAACTAGAGTGTCTTACATGTTGTCACACAGTTCGAGTGAGAGGTGGAGCCAGGCAGAACTTGAACCCAGGCAGCTGAATTCCAGAGCCCACAGGCTTAGCCCACTATCCTACACTGGGTCCCAACTTCTCATTTAAAGTGACTCTAATTCTTCTTGCCCATATCCCACCCCCCAAGAAAGTTGCCATTCACTCAGCAGCCACCATGGGCCAGATACTCTTCAGAGTGCTTGTTCTGTGTTACACCAAGCTCTCCTCTATAACCCTGAAAGACTGAAGCTGTTTGTTTCTCGTTCAACAGAGAATTGAGGACTAAGGTCACACAACTATAAAGTGACTAAGCAGAGAATAGAGCCAAGTTGGCCTCATCCTAAAACAAACCTGCTCCCCATGAGACTGTATGACACAAAACTATACACAAACATCTTTGGGGGAGGGGAGTGTCCGAAAGTAAGCAGGATCCCGTGTATCAGAGTCTTCTGGAGCCCATACAAGTTTTCAGACGTTCGGATAGACTGGGGTTGGGGGGCTCTGGGGTCTGACCACTTTGGAATCTGGACTAGACCATGAAGGGTAAGCTGCCTGAATGAGCTGGTTGTTGAGAATAGCATCCTCTGTTATCATATTGTTGTTACTATGGTGTGGTTGCTATGGCATGGTTGCTATAGTATGGTTATGAGCAGTTTTCTTTGATGGGCACCTACTATCTGCCCCACTCTTCCGTCATCATCTTTTTAAATCCTCTCAACCATTCTCTTTAACAAATACTGTAACTCCCATCTGGCAGATAGGAAAACTGAGACTTTGGCTAATGAACCCTGGCTGTTGTGACTCAGCGGTACTGGCACCATAAGAGGGCTCTGAGGGCGAGGAGCAGATCACCCTGTTTTACAATTTTGGGGGGAACGTGTTGTTCTCTAATTGCACGTGGCCACTGTCTACTGGATGGAGAAGAGGAAACTCTCAGGATGGAGAGGCAGGTGGTTGATATCAGTTGAAGGCATGGGCTTTGCACCTTCTGCTTCCCACCTCCATGTACCCAGTCGAGCTAAGGACCTGGTGACAGAAGCCCCAAAGCCTACTGTGTTTTTGTCAGTAAACTTCAAAGTCTGGCTCCTGCTACACAATTCCATCAAAACCCGAGAATTAAGGGAAAGAAGGGGAGGCACACCTCCAGGAGGCCCAAGATGAGTTTCTGGCTATGAGTCATTGTTTTTTTATTGAGCACTGGCTAAATGGGGGTGAGAGCGGGGTGGATGTGGGATAAACCACCTAACAAGGCTGCAGGTAGAATCACCTCAAAATCTAGAATAGGCCCCAGTTGAGCCCTTGAAGTTACTTTAGTCAGGTCAGGAAGAAGTCACGGTTGAGCATAGTGTTTGTATTCAGATAAAGCAGGGTTTAAAAGGATCCCGACTCTGCCTCTCACCAGTGGGAAGAACTTTGACAAGGGACATGGCCTGTCCAAACCTTAGTCTCCTCACACGCAAAATGTAATAGCAGTAAGGACTTTGTAGGGTTTTGATGAGGATTATGTGAGATAATGCCCGCTACAGCACTTAGGGCAGTTCTTCACACATGCTAGGTGCCCCCTTGAAGCTAATTTTGGTCACTCATCATTTCAACCATCCCTCCTCAGTTACCATTATGAAACATGGTGGTCATGCTTACATCACTCTCGTGACAGGCACACCTGTCCTTCTATTGAGAAGAGGTATCATTTGTATTGTACTTGCAGTGTGCCATTATGTATTTAGTAACGTGATGGTCTTATGATGTAGGCACTAGCTTAAGGCATAGTTTCTAACATTCTGCCTTGACCTCTCCTACTCAGGAACATGCAGGGGGTTGTGAGTGAACAAGGGTGAGATTAGAGACAAATCTATTTTAATTTATTTAAGGAAGGAAGGGAAGATGGAAGAAAAAGAGAGGAAAGGCAATGAAAAAAGAAAAGAGAGAAGAAAGGACCAAGGGAAAGAGGAGAGAAAAGAGAAAAGAGAAAAAGGAAGAAAGGAAAGGGGGAAGAGAAGGGAGCAAAAGAAAGAAGGAAGGCAGGGAAGCAGATTTTGGTAATTGACTGTAGTTTATAAAGTGCTTTCAAAACATTTGCAACGAATTGGTCTGTACCAACTAGGGTTTCAGGATGTGGCTCCTGAGAACAGTTTCTCTAGTTTGTTATGGACAAACTTTTTTTTTTTTTTGAGTCGGAGTCTCACTCTGTCGCCCAGACTGGAGTGCAGTGGCATGCTCATGGCCACCACTGCCTCGACCTGCTGGGCTCAGGCAATCCTTCCACCTCAGCCTTCCAAGTAGTTGGAACTACAGGCGTGTGCCACCACACCTGGTTAATTTTTTTGACTTATTGTAGAAAGGAAGTCTCAGCATGTTGCCCAGGCTGGTCTCAAACCCATGGGCTCAGG
>CAUYQG010200798.1:0-16908 GCA_963574415.1 Tarsius wallacei | reverse complement strand
CACCTCTCTGTGCTTCTCACTATGTGTTTTAAACGGATCCATTAAACCACATGATTTGAGCATCTTAATTTGGTCTACAAGTATTCTGTTTTGTCTTCTCTGGTGGTGAACTTGACAGCTACCTTGGCATCAAAGTTCAGTTCCCATGTGACCCCATCCCACAAGCCTTGCTTTTAGTAACTGCGTCATCAGTGACAGCACCAAAGAGATTGTGCCAATTTTACAGTCCACAAACAGTGAGGGAAATTTCCTCTTGCTTATCATCTTGGCCAACACTTCGTATTGCCAGATTTTTAAAACTTCTTTCAACCTGATGGGTGTATAAAAGGACGTCATGGTTTTAAATTGCATTTTCCCAATTACTAAAGGAAATAAGTTTAATTATCCTGCTGACTTTTTTAAAATTCCATTACAGGGGTTCTTTTAAAATGTTGGTACTAATCATCTGTCAATTTGCTACCTTTATAGGTATCAAAATATCCTCCAGCTTTGTGACTAGCCTTTTCATTCCTTGATGATGTAAACAAAGATTCTCAATTTTATTATGGTCAAATGTATCACACTTTTCTTTTTACGCCCTTTGTGCCTTTGTGGGAGAGAGCCATTCCTACCTCCAAGATGGTCTCCCATATTCCTAAAGTTGTACCATTGTGCCTTTTCAGAATTAAGACTTTAGTCCATGTGGAATCGACCTCTGGGCATAAGATGAGACAGAGATTCAGTTTCAATGTAGAAAGCCAATTGTCCCTGCATTATTTATAAAATCATCCACTATTTTGCCAAAGATCAGCAATAAATCCGCCGTAAATTAAGTTTCTCTTCTGCGTCTGACTCTGGACTCCCTATTCTAACTAACTGATGCTTCTGTCTGTCCTATTTTAATCACTCTATGGAATTGATATCAAGTAGGACAAGTTCCCGCCCCTCACTTTGTTGTATCCCGTGTCTTGTCTATTACCACCCTTTGCTAATTCGCAGAAACTTAAGAATTAGCTGGTTGAGGTTGGGTTTGTTCGCTCAGCCTGTAATCCCAGCACTTTGGGAGGCCGAGGTGAGAGGATTACCTAAGAAGCCCAAGGGTTCGAGACCAGCCTGGGCAACTTGGTAAGACCTCATCTCTACAATAAATCAAAAAAATAAATAAATAAGCCGGGTGTGGTAGCGTGTGCCTGTAGTTCCAGCTACTTGGAAGGCTGAGGTGGAAGGGTCACCTAGGCCCAGCAGATTGAGGCTGCGGCTGCCATGAGCATACCACTGCACTCCAGCCTCGGCGACAGAGTGAGACTCCAACTCAAAAAAAAAAAGAATTAGCTGGTCGAGTTCCATGAAAAATTATTGAAATTGCATTCAGTTTAAAGATCCACTTAGGGAGAACTGACACCTTTTTGACGTACAGCACTTCTACCCATGAGCACAGCCCTTCTATTTATTGAGGTGTTTTACAAACGTTTCTTAATAGAGTTTTGTAACTTTCCCTCTGAATAGCTTGCACACGTTTTTCCAAATGTATTCCTAGGCAATTAATTTTATCAGCTATCATGAATGGTATCTTTTTTAATTATTACTTTTTAAATAATTTTTATGTAAACACTTTTTTACAATCTCATTATAAAGCAAAAGTGTAAATAACTACAACCCAGGTCAATAAATAGCACACTTCCAATACCTCAGAAGCCTCCTTCCCAATCACAAGACCTTCCTTCCATTTTAAAGCTAACCATTTTTTCAGGAAATTAGAATAACTGCTTCTTTTTTCTTTTCTGTATTCTTTTTTTTTTGAGTTGGATTCTCACTCTGCCACCCAGACTGGAGCGCATTGGCCGCTCCCGGCCACCACAGCCTCGACCTGCTGGGCTCCGGCGATCCTTCCGCCTCAACCTTCCGAGTAGCTGGAACTACAGGCATGCGCTACCATGCCGGCCTAATTTTTTTTATTTTATTGTAGAGATGAGGTCTCGCCAAGTTGCCCAGGCAGGTCTCGAACCTGCGGGCTCAGGCAATCCACTCACCTCGGCCTCCCAAAGCGCTGGGATTACAGCCTGAGCCACCGAGCCCGGCTTCTTTTCTGTATTCTTTTAAAACCTCAATTATATCCATAAGATTGATTTAGCTTCTCTTTGAACATTGTATAAGATGATAGCTTGCATTCCTCTGGGCCCATGTCCTTTTACTCAACCTCACAATTGTGAGATTTGTGAAATGCTTGGTGGTGTTGAACGTAACATGTCTGTTCACTTTCATTGCTGTATAGAGTTTCATTATTTGAATTTTCCACTACTTCTCCATTCTACCGTGGATGGACATTGGGGTTGTTTCCAGTTTGAGGCTGTTAGAAACAGCACTGCTATGAACTTTGTGTCTCTTGGTATATATGAAAAGCCTAGAATAGAATTACAGAGTTGCAGGGTATCTGTATGTTCAGCTTCCAAAGATAACGCCAATGACTTTCCAAAGCAATGATGCTAATTTACACCACAGTGTTTAAGAATTCCAGGTGATGGCCGGCCTGGCATGGTGGCTCAAACCTGTAATCCCAGTACTTTAGGAAGTGAGGAAGGAGGACTGCCAGAGCCCAAGGGTTTGAGACCAGCCTGGGCAACTTGGCTAAATCACATCTCTTCAATAAATAAATAAAAATTAGCCAGGTGCGGTGGTGCACGCCTGTAATTCCAGCTACTTGGAAGGCTGAGGCAGGAGGATCACCTGAGCCCAGCAGGTCTAGGCTGCTGTGGCTATGAGCATGCCACTGCACTCCAGACTGGGTGACAGAGTGAGACTCTGACTCGAAAAACAAACAACAACAAAAGAATTCCAGATGCTTTACATTTTGGGGGGCACTTGATGTTGTCCTTCTCTTTCCACCAGAGTCTCTGGTTAGTAGAGGGATATTTCATTGTGATTTTAATTTGTGTTTCTGATAACTAAAGCGACTGAGCACATCTGCCGGTTCATTGGCCATCTGGTGAGTATCCTTTTTGGACTTCCTGTTCAAACCTCTTCTGCTTTTCTCTGTTGAGTTGCATGTCTTTATATGATTTATTTGTAGGACTTCTTTATCTATTTTGAATACAAGTCAGTTGTCTATTACAAGTGTTATACATATCTTATCCTACTCTGTGTCTTGGTAGTCTTTAATTTAATGTAATCTAAACTATTAATTTTTAATGTTTAATGATTTTTGTGCCTTGTTTATGAAATTTTTTCTATCTTGACAGTATAAAATTATTTCCTATTTCATATTCTAAGAGTGTTACCATTTTACTTTTAACATTTAGATCTACAATTTATATAGAACTGATTTGTGTATTTTTTTTTCTATCCAAGAATCACCTATTGAAGAGATTGTCTTTTGTTATAAGTTTTGTCCATATATAAGTGAGTCTTTCTCTGTGCTCTTTATTATTATTATTTGTCTATTCTAGGTCTATTGCTATGGCATTCTTGTTTTGTTTTTTGTGTTTTTGTTTTTTTTTGAGTTGGCGTCTCACTCTGTCACCCAGACTGGAGTGCAGTGGCCGCTCTCGGCCACTGCAGCCTCGACCTGCTGGACTCTGGCGATCCTTCTGCCTCAGCCTTCCGAGTAGCCGGAATTACAGTCACGCGCTACCACGCCCGGCTGATTTTTTTTAAAATTTACTGTAGAGATGAGGGCTCGCCAAGTTGTCCAGGCGGGTCTCGAACCCGCGGGCTCAGGCAATCCACTCACCTCAGCCTCCCAAGGCGCGGGATTACAGGCTGAGCCACTGATCCCGGCTTGCTATGGCATTCTTATAACTGATAGAGCAAGTCACTCACACTCTTGAGAGAATATTTTGAACATTATTGAAATGTTACATTTCTCTATAGATGTTAGAATCAATCTATCATTTTTCCATTAAAATAAGACTGTCAAACTTTAAGTACAATAATGAATAGAAATGGGAAGACAGCATCTTCTGTTATTCCCAATTTCAAAAGAAAAGATTTCAATACTTCACCATTAAATAAAATAAATATAAGGGTATATATATGTGAGTGTGTTTGTATATATATGTTATATATATTATATATATAGTTTAAAGTACACTACCATATTAAATAATTTTTTTCTATTGGTAATTGGCTATTATTTTTATTACAAGCAAAAGTCACTGAAATCAACAATGTATCATTGGGTTCGATTGTTAATATTTTGTTTAAGATTTTGGAAACTATGTTCTTGAGTAAGATCAGCCTATATTTTTTTCCTTCTAGTAATGACTGTCCTACTCTGAGTCTGGTAACAAGGTTACAATGGCTTCACAAGAAGAGTTAAGGGGCAGACTCTCTTTTTCTATTTTCTAGTAGAGTTTATGTATAAATGATAGCATTATTTATTCTTTAAGCTTTTGTAGAACTCCCCAGAGAAACCATATGAGTCTAGAGTTTCCTGGGAAAGTTTTCCTGTAGAGAAGTTTTTGAATTGTGAATTTAATTGATTTAATAGGTGTTGGACTATCTAGCTTTTTTATTTCTTCTTGCTAAAATAACTTTCTAAGAATCTGCCCGCTGTTGCTATTGAGATGCCATCTGTGTTTCCAATTGCTATTTCTTTATAAGTGATCTTTCTTCTCTGGCTTCTTTGAGGAACTTCACCATTTAGTGCTGTTCTTTTCACTTGGTGTGTTTGTGATTCTTGGGTTTTCCCAGATCTAAGGGTTGGTGTCTTTCATCAGTTGTGGAAATTCTTCACTTTCTCTTCAAATATCGCTTCGTCTTTGTTCCCCCCTTTATTTCTAGTGGAACTGTGGTTAACCACATGCTAGACTTTTTCCTCCTGCCTCTTGCATCCCTGGACCCTTTCCATGTATTTTCCCTTTGCTTCTCAGGGCTTTGTCTCAGATCGCATCTTCTGCTATCTGGTTCACTGATTCCACCCTCAGGTGGCCTCTTCCACTGTTCAGTCCCGTCTCTGGACACTTATTTTAATCACTTATGTCTTGCTCCTCTAAAAGTGCTATTTCACTCTTCTTCAGATATCCTTGGTTCATTTTCATAGTCTCTTGTTTCTTACTCATAATTTAAAACCGTGCTTTAAGATGTATTTAACCATATTAATCATACTTATTGCATTTTCTATATCTGGCAACTTCCATTATCTGAACGTGTCGTGAGTCTGAGTCTGCTGACTCTTATTTCAATTTTCAATTGGTTCTGGGTTTCTGCATGAAAAATATTAGTTATAATGAAAATATTACTGAAGGACTGTGTTTGTGTAGACACATTTACTTGGTAGAGCCATCATTGTTTATCATAAGTTTGAATTCCAGGAAAAAAGAACTTCCATGTCATTATTTCTGGGGGATCTTAAACATTTCTTCATCTTTTTCATCTAGTGATGATACTGCAGTCTAATTCTTAATCTACATAGTTAATCCAGTATCGACTTGCTGTCTTAGCCTCCTAGAATAAGTAAAATTAAAAAATATATATCACATATGACATAATATGTATGATATATAATATATAACATACTATATATATACTTTTTAATATGTATTACATATATAAACTTTGAAGGCAAAGTGTCATGGGGGTGTACCATCCATCATAGTAAGGGTCATTGCAGTAAGTGCCCCTTACTATAGAATTAGGAATGGTTGGTTAATTCACTCCAAATCCTGACATCATCCCAGGAATTCCCATACCTCCACTGGGGCTGCTGGGGCATCTGTCCTCTGCAGCCGTAAGCCCTAGTGACCTCCTCCACTCCTGTCCTTAGTCATTCATCACCTTGAGCTGCTGCAACTCAGAAATCCTGCCCTCAGTATCCTGCTGTGACCAAGCCTCCCACCCTGCCCCACCAACTCCCACTCTAATTTGTCCTTTGATCTCAGGAGAGCCACATCCTCTACCCCTCTGGAAGGAGAAAAGACAGAAGCCAACCACAACACGATGTGTCAGAGCTACTTGTTCCAGGGTCAGGGGAGCCGCAGTCAACCCAGGAGGTACGGGCTCACCCGTGTGTTCTGGATGGTTAAGCCTAAAAGGAAAGAGAGACTAATCTTCAAGATTGTGTTTAGGTTATTTTCAACATATAAACTTAAAATGATGTTAATACCAATGCATCTCTTTTTTTTTTTGGAAATGTAAAATTTCTTCCACTTCATTCAACTTCATGACATTAATCTTTTTTGAATCACAGACCTCCTTAAGAAGCTAAACACAAACACACACACACACACACACTGAATCCTCTCTCCAAAAAAAACACACATACATAATTGTACGTAACACATTTCAAGGGGTTTACACCTCCAAGCTTATGACTCTTAACTTAAGCACCCCAATCCACTATAAGTTTGCCAACAGACTCCCCATTTGGTGAGCTCTCTGAAGACCCATTTACTTATGGATTCTTCATTGAGCTTCCTTTCAATTGACCAATATTCCTTCCTCCTTTCCTGATTATGTGAATCCACAAGGTTATATGTCATCTCAAACTGGGAATTTTGATCGTTAAGAATATTATGAAAACATTCACTGAGATTATGGAAATAAAGCATGTAAATTTTGAATTGGCATTTTGTACTCAACAATCCTGCTTTGGAGGTTGTGTTGAGAGCCATAGATACTGACTAAATAAAGCAGCATCTGCTTCTAGCAAGACACATTAATCTTCACCAAAGTCAATTACAGGGAAATCAAAACAAATCACTATTTACAAGGATGTATGTGTGTCCCTGTGTGTGTCTGTGTGTGCTATGTGTGTGCGCATAAGATAAAAATACAATCTCTCCTGCAATGTGCATGAAAATTTACATTGCCTGGAGCTTTTCCATCTGCTGTATGTGTTGGCAGAAAACAAATGTCTATAAAACATCATAAATTGATAGAAGTGGGGTCTGTCCTGGAAGCAGGAGCCAGAGGGCAATTCCCAGGACACAATTCAGTCAGAGTTGTGCCTTCAGTTACGAGGTTGCACCAGGGTACCCGAAGGACCAGCATCCATCCCATTTCCCAAGGGTGGAAGCCAGAATCCCCCGGAGTAGAGAGGAGCTTCTTCTCCCAGTCATCAGTCAGCAATGGGGGTGCAGGGGTGTCTGCCTCTCCAAGTCTCTCCAGAACCCCGGTTTTCCTGGGCTCTGTGAACATTGCCTGCCTGTGTGCTGCATCTTATGGTAAGAGTACGATGCTTACATTTTAACACGCAAGATATTAACTGTCATTTTACTCAACCTGGGTAGGAGACCAAAAAGAAAGACAGGTGTTGGGCAGGATTGATCCTGAGTGTCGTGTCTGTTTCTTTCTTTCTCTCTTTCTTTCTTCTTTCTTATCTTTTTTTTTTTAGACAAGTGAGACAGAGTCTCATTCTGCCCTTAATTATTTTTACCCTTCACTGTCAAACTCTTCTTAAAAACTTCAGGATGGGTATTTTGCAAATATTTGTCCCTTCTGGGTTTCTCTTTTTTGAATACTCACATGCCACACAGGGCTTCTTGGTGTCTTGTTTTCTGCTGAGAACCTCTTTTCTTATGGGCCGGGCACTCCAATTTCAAGAATTTGAGGGACAGCGGTGCTCGAGGCTTCTGAGCAAGTGGCAGTGGGGCTTTTGTCCCCATGTCTCTGGACGGGGCCTCATCAGGTGGCATGTGTCCACCTGGGAACAGGTAATCTAGCTTCGGAAGCAAAGATCACTTGCACTTTTGCTGTGTTCATCATATTCAGAATATGAAAAAATAATTTTCACAACAGAATTTGGACAAGTTGGGCTACTGATTACTAAAATGTACATTTACTTATTTATATTTTAAATGATTTGCCGTTTTAGAAATTAGGACCTTACTGCAAGGAATACCCAGGAGACCCTTTGCAATCCTGCCAGATCTCATCTCCTCTGTGGTTGCCAACTTCGTGGCAGCATTAGGGATGGTCAGGAAGATCACAGATGATGGTGGCTGATCTGGTTTTGTTCTGTTTGTAAGTTAGCCACCAGATTAGATTTTTGTTGTGTTATTTGTTTGAGTCAGGGTCTTACTCTGTCGCCCCCAGGTTAGAGGGCAGTGGCATGATCACGGCTCACCGAGGCCTTACCTCCTGGGCTCAGGTGATCCTCCCACCTCAACCTCCTAAGCAGCTGGGACTACAGGTGCATGCCACTACACCTGACTAATTTTTTTTTTTTTTGGTAGAGGCAAAATCTCTCCATGTTGCCCAGGCTGTTCTTGAACTCCTGGGCTCAAGCAATCCTCCTGCTTCAGCCTCCCAAAATGCTGGGATTACTCACGAAAACCACAGTGCCTGGCCTGGATCTTAATTCCACATGGTGGCCACTGACTACCAACGGCTTTCCCATGTCCGCAAGAACTCCAGTGATGAAGTCCATGGACACGTGGCAGGCAAAGTGCCACACACTCATAATCCAAACCCCGCTGCCTCCCCCAAAACTCAAGATGGACAGAGCCTCACTTGTGCTACATCAGACCCCCAGGACACTGACCAGGCCACGGGCTCTGCCCTCTGCGTCCACATCTGCATGCCAGCCGCTCCCCTCCAGCAGTCTGCTCCGGGTAGCACCAAACAGAGAAAAGCAAACACAGAAGGCTGTCAGGCTCAGCACTCCTTGAACACACAGTGCCTGCTGTTCCAGTTTCAGTGTTCTCCATGTTTTTTTCTTGCTGGAAGCCCTTGGCTAGGATTCCTCTTGGAAGCAGCCATGCTGAACAAAGGCATGCCACGTCGCGGGCACAGGGGTGTTTGTATGGACACATAGTATGGAAGTGCAAGAAACACAAGAACCTCCTCCCCAACCCCCTCCACTACTGTAGTCACCAAAGCTGCATTTCTCTCCTACTCTGACAGAAAATTAAAAAGAAAGCCTGGCATAGGGTGGTGCTCCTATGGAAGCTTGGTGCTGGAGGAGCAACCCCTGTGGACAGGACACCTCCATGTGGGGTTAGAGTCTCCATGTCCTCCCCCCAGGCTGCTGGCTGTGATCACAGATTTGCTTCACAGCCTCCCTGAGCCTCGGTTTTCTGGCCTGCAGGAGGTAATAATATGTGACTCCTCACAGGGCTGAGGGTGCAGTGACATCACATTCGTGAAGACGCTTATAGAGTGCCGGGAACACAGTAGGTGCTCAATGGCGCCCAGCTCTCTCTTAGTGCTAATGAAAGAGGAAATGCTTGGCACACAGTTGTCCCCATCCCTTCCCTCGCCTACAACCTGGGACAAAGGCCAGGAGACTCATGTGTGTGTGTGCGCGTGCATGCGTGCGTGCGTGCGTGTGTGTGTGTGTGTGTGTGTGTGTGTCCCAGGGAATCCCTTCAGGCCTCAGCCAGCCCTGGAGGCCAGGGACTGCTAGGATGGTGGGTTACCCTCAGGCCCTGTCCCAGGTCAGGTCAACTCATAGCTCTTGAGAGGCAGCGGCTAGGAGCCCTCCCTCTGCTGATACCCGCAGTGCCATGTTTTTTCCCTAGACCTCATGACAGCTCTGTGAGAGCATGAAGCAATGATCGTCCTTGCTGGGTCAATTTCCTGCTGTAGAGTCAACACGTGAATGGCCTGATGGACCTGGCTGGGCTGACAGCCAAGCCCTGGGGATTCTGGCAGGATTGTGAGGGCTTCAGGAGGCAAAGAAGATTTTGCCAGGACAAGATGGGTGTCCCAAGCTGGCTGCCATGTGTCCCCGTGCACACAACATGGCAAACACCGAGACAGAAACAAACACACGGTGTTTCCTCAGCTCCTGGGAACAGCCAGTTAACAAACTGCTTTTCGTGGGCAAGCACTCGTGCCTGTAGGAGATACCCATGGTCAGGAAACATGGGACCTGCTCTGAAAGCTCTTCCAGATCTCGCACGGTGGTGGAAGGATGTAATTCAAGGATGGGTAACTTAAGCCACAGTTTATGCAGGAGTGAGTGAGTGAAGGAGTAAGATCTGGGAAGGCCTCCTGGAGGAGGTGATGGGTTAACAGAAAAGAGGAAACAAAGGGAGCGGGTCACTCCTAGCCTCGGAGGATGTCACTGTCTTATTTGAAGGGGAGAGGAGTGGGGAAGGAAGCAAGCAAATATTTAGCTGCGAGGGTAGACAAGGTGTGGTCTGGTGAGATTGGAGGCCTGAAAAGGCATCTCAGGGCCAGGAGTGGTTTTACATGGTTGTAGAGATTGGCAGGGCCCAGCAGTAAGGAGATCCCTCTCCTGTCACTGTCTCTGCCTTCAACCTCTGCAGGTCCTCCCTAGCAGGGCACCCTGAGGCTGCCTCAATGGCAAGGACACCTCCTGAGGTGCCAGGGCTGGAGGCGCCCAGTGAGCTCCCAGGCTCTTTGCGGCCCCTTTTTGCTCAATGAGGATGTTCAGGGCCAGCCCTGCCATCCTCCGACTGGCCCAGGAACTGAAGCCCTCAAATGTGCTCGCCTGCTGTCCTGAACCTGCCGCCCCATGTCCGTGTGCAAAATCAACAGACGTGTCGACTCTTCCAAAGACATTGTTGAATGTGTTTTCCTTACTCTTCTGCATTTTAAAAATCCTAACTCTTTGTGGTTCTATATATGCACGATAAGAACATGTAATGCCCAACCGTCATCTCCAACACGGACCATTTCTTGGTGCTGGGAACATTTCACAACCTCCTTTTTGGCATTGTAAATTACTAACTGTCACCATCCCACAGTGACATGGAACACAGTCACTGCACGGTACATGTGTCAAAACAACACTGTGTATCCCACGAATATGTGTGACTATGATTTGTCAGCTTAAAAAGAACATGTATTGCAATCCAAAGGGAAAAAAAACAAACTGAAGAGTCTCTAAAACTTGGTTTTCAGCCTTCAAAACTTAAAATTTGAAGTCTTTATTAGCTTTACAAAAGTAAATTGGATGTCTCCTGAGCATGTAAATGAACTATCATACATTATAATTTATAGTATAAAATTATAATTTATGATCTAAATAAATATAATTTAATGTGCAATATAAAATATAATTTATATAATACTATAAATTAAATACTATAAACCATAATGTATAATATAAACTTATAATATAAATAAATATAATTTTAATATAAAATATAATTTATAAAATACTATAAATTATAATGTATAATATAAATTTACAATATAAATATAAGTTATAATATAATTTATTTAAAATACTTGAATTATAACATACATATGAATCTATAATATAAATATAATTTGTAATATAAAATATAAATTATAAAAATAATATAAATTAAATATTGTGACTTTATATATTATAAATAAATATAATTTCATGTATGTGGTATAATTTATTTAAAATACTGTAAATTAAATAGTATGAACTATAACATATAAAATAAATAAATATAATTTACTAAAAATACTATAAGATAAATTCTGAGAACCACTTTAAGTAATTCTGTGCCATCGGAAAGGGACCCTCGCTTCCCTGACAGTTAAGTGTTCAATGGCGGGTCTCCTCCATGGACTGGCCACACCTTCCACCTTTGGCTCCTTGATGTCTGGGAAATATGGATCGAAGGGAAGATTGACCATCGGAGCGTCCACCCAGTCCTGCTGCGTTTTCCTTAATTACTTGCACTGGTTTAACCCCAACAGAGAGGGTATTTCGAAGACATTCGACTGAATTCTGATGGAGGGGCCAGCAGGCCGAGAAAGACCAGACCCCAGCGCCGCCCTGGATCAAGGGCTCACATGGGACAGCCTCTGGACCAGGAGGGACATCTGCATTTCCCAGGCCAGAACACACTTTTCCTATGAGTTGCCATTTCCCCAACTATTCCCGCTGATGAAAGGGTGTCACAAAATTACTCCCGCCCTTTAATTGCAGGAACAAAGGCTCAGTCTCTCTTTTCAATCAGAACTGCTCTGCTGTCTGATTCAAATGCTAATAGCCGGGACCTCAATTGGTCTCTAAATGAGGGAATGACCAGAAAGTCACTCCTTGGCTGCAGGAATCCACTTCATGGGAAGTGCCTGGTGGATCCTGGGGGCTTCTGGGGGAGAGGCGCTGCTTTGAGTCTGACCACCTGAGTCTAGAGGGCCCTGGGCCGACACACCTCCCTTGTCGCAGACCCAAGAGGACGTTTCAGTTGAACAGGCCCAACTTTTGAATTCTCCACTGAGGAACAAAGTCCCAGTTTTAGAGTTGATTGCCACCACATGGGTTCATCCCAATTCCGAGGCAGGCTTGCTTCGTGCGCCCCAGAGAGAGGCCGTGCCTTCCCTCCTGATGCCCTGTCTTGCCTCTCCTCCCCCAGTCCTGCGACCTTGTGGTGTGGGCAGACGCCTATTGTGCGGTTGACCAGCTGCCCATTCTCTAGCTGGCTTCACTGACTTCCAACTCAGGAAAATAGGCTTGAGCCAGACGTTGGAAGTTCAAGTCCTAATGCCCCCTCCGGGGGGACCTCAGGCCAGGCTCTGGGCTCTGAGCACCTGGGCACCCTGTGTGCCTGTCTGGTATTAGGGGAACAAGGAGGCCAGTCTCCCCACTGCTGCAGGGAAAGGCAAACAGAACATATGGGGTCTGGAGTTAGCAGGCGGCACTGCTAACCCAACTCTGGCCAGGCCACCCAGCACGTTGAGCCTGGACTTCCTTACCCATAAAATCACAATGGTGACAGGGCCCATCTTGTAAGTTTTCCTGGACATGAGATATTATACTAATGCAAGGTACCACTTGCCTGCTGCAGTTAACGTTCCATGATAGAGCTTCCGTGGGCATGTAATTAGACTAGCAGTTTTGAAACATCTCTCTTTTGTCATTATGGCAGTATAATAAATACTTCTTGTTGCATTTGCTTTAGCTACCCATTATGGAATTGTGTTCATCCTTTATTGAGTCAGGGTCTCACTCTGCTGCCCAGGCTGGAGTGCAGTGGCAGGATCACAACGATCACGGCTCACAGCAGTCTCCACTGCTTGGGCTCAGGCCATCCTTCCACCTCAGCCTCTTGAGTAGCTGGGACTACAGGTGCACACCACCACTTCTGGCTAATTTTTTGGTTTATTGTAGGGATGAGGTTTCACTATTGTTGCCAAGGTTGGTCTCAAACTCCTGGGCTCAAGCAATCTGCCCACCTTCGACCTCCCAAAGTGCTGGGATTACAAGTGAGGGCCACTGTGCTGGGCCTGTGCACATTACTGACTTTGTTTCTACTACCAAGCCCAGTGTGGTATTTTAAACATAGTGTCCTTACTTGGTGAGTGCTAGACTCTAGCAGCCCCTTGGCAGGTAGGGGAGGGGGAGTTAGTTAATTCTATTCTGCCAGTCCATGTGTATTTGGTAGAAGCAACGCTAACTGTAAGTTTATATGAGTGATACAACTTAACAGTTTCTAGTCCTGAGGGAATTATTATTGCTCCTCAAAGATGACAATCCCTTTTCTCTCACCTCTAACTTCTACTTCTCAAACTCCTTGACAATCCAAAAGGCCAGGAAAACTTTTGTTTACTTTGTAACTTACACTCTCCCTGAGTTGATTAAACATATGTCCTTCTTTTACTGGGAAAAAGTTTTGATGGCATTTTGTAGAGTGGCAATTCTCTGATATGGCTATGTGAAAAGCCTGTGACTATGACTGTGAAAAGTCATATTTAAATTAGGCATTAAGGTATGTTTCAGAAAAGAACTTACCTTCTGGAGAATTCCATGTTAGCAAGGGAAGTAGAATACATCTGATGCAAGCGACTAAGGTATCTTTTACTTCGGGAGTCCTTCTCGTCTGATGTATAAATAATCTTGTTCTAAAAGAAACATTTTATTTTTTAAAATTTGTTATGTTCCTGCCTTGCCTCTGCAGCTAGAATTTAAGATTGTCAAGAATGCAGCTTTAAACCTTTTTATATTGCCAATGTGCAAATTAATGCATCTCATACAGTAGGTGCACACTGTGATTTTTTCATAATAATTATTCCCCCTAACTGACGTGCAGAACGCTTTGCCTTGACCTCTGTCTTGACCTTTAGTATAAACTAGTCAACACGATAGCATCTGTTCTGCTGAAGGGCGGTAATGCCTGGCAGAGAGCTCAGTATCTGAGCTAAGACTGGTAAAAAGTAAATGGATGTTATTTTAGCCTAACAGTGATTCTTTTTATGAGAATCTAGCAAGTACAATAGCTAAAATGATATTTTTAAAATACAAAAATAGGCCGGGCTTTGTGGCTCAGCCTGTAATCCCAGCGCATTGGGAGGCTGAGGTGAGTGGATTGCCTGACCCTGCAGGTTCAAGA
The DNA here is from genome assembly GCA_963574415.1 of Tarsius wallacei. NCBI lineage: Eukaryota > Metazoa > Chordata > Mammalia > Primates > Tarsiidae > Tarsius > Tarsius wallacei. Next base: position 2,707 of record CAUYQG010200798.1, on the reverse strand, counting down.
CCTGCTTGGGCAACTTGGCGAAGCCTCATCTCTACAATAAATCAAAAAATTAGCCGGGCGTGGTAGCACGCGCCTGTAGTTCCAGCTACTTGGAAGGCTGAGGCAGAAGGATCACCGGAGCCCAGCAGGTAGAGGCTGCGGTGGCTGGGAGCGTGCCACTGCACTCCAGTCTGGGTGACAGAGTGAGACTCCAACTCAAAAAACAAAATAAAATAAAATACAAAAATAGTGACATAAATTACACCACTCCAAATTAAGAAAATGAGGATAAATTATTTTTTAAAATAAAAGAAAGAAACAGCTGGAAATGCTGAAGTTAAACCCAATTGAATCCCAAGTAATAGGCTGTTATGTTAGAGCAGGAGTCCCCCAACCCCTGGGACCGAGGATCAGTATTGGTCCGTGCCCTGTTAGCAACCGGGCCTTATAGCAGGAGATGAGCAGCCGGTGAGTGGTGCTCTGCCTTCTGTCAGATCAGTGGCGGCATTACATTTCACAAGAATGTGAGCCATATTGTGAACGGCATGTGTGAAGATCTAGGTTGCATCCTCCTTGTGAGAATCTAATGTCTGATGATCTGAGGTGGCGCTGAGGCGATGATGCCTGCACTGGGGACTGGCTACAAATGCAGATGAACATCAGCAATGAGGTCTGACTGCACATCTCCCCCCTCCCTTGGAAAAATTGTCTTCCATGAAATCAGTTCCTGATGCCAGAAAGGTTGGGGACCACTGCATTAGAGAACATTTCAAACAGATGAAAAGAACTACAACTAAGACTGTGAGGCTGAGAGAAACAAAAGGGCTGACAGGAAGGCTGTGTGTCTACAGGTTCTCAACCCCTGGGCTCTGTGATGAGGAAATTATCATAGATACTTCAGAAGGCATCCTTCCTAGGGTTCCAGGGGACCAGTTCCGGGACCCTAGGCCAGCATTCCATTTAAGTCAGATATAGCTTCATTTAAACAAGGTATGACTTGGCTACCAGTAGCCACAGGCAGGTTAATCAAGTTAGGACTTCCTAACTTGCCTGATCATCAGAGTCGCAGAAAGTGCTGGAGAAACGTGATATGAGTCCAGCTTCCTGGGTCCCCAACACGGACTGCTGACATCAGAATCTCGGGGGAGAGGCCTGGGCGTTGGACATTTCCATTAAGGGCCCCGGTGACTATGTGGGCCAGCATATTTGGAGAACATGCCTATAGTTGAGTTTGGTTTGGGAGAAACAACTGGAAATAAGCAAGAGGCTGGCCAGCTTCCAGATGGCCCCAAAACACATACCCACACGTCCAGCGGAGCCTTTGCTTAGAGAGCAGGATTGAAAGGTGGACTGTGTTAGGTATGTGACAGGATTTGTTTTCTAAAGGAAAGATTTGAGCGTGTGTGTGGTGTGGTGTGTGTGTGTGTGTGTGTGTGTGTGTGTGTGTTTCCAGCTTAGCTAACCCCTTTTGGGTGGTGGTTGTAACCTAGCCTGCAGATTGCTAGACATTTATTTTCATAGAATTTTAAGGTCAAAATGAGTCACTAAATAGAGCATCATGTCAGACCTCCTCATTTTTCAATGAAGAGTTGTGAGTTACATGTATGTACTGTGTGGGTTTATGTATCCCTGTGCTTAAGAGTGCATATTTGCAGGTGGGACAATTCAGCAGCCTTCAGGGGTCATCTGTAGGCTGGTAACATTAGGCAGATATAGTTCTAGTTTGCATGATCCAGGACAGTAAGTCCTTTGAGGAAAGTGTGTCTAATAAATTCCACAAGTTTTGAGAATTCACATGCACCCCGAGATGCCCTGATACCGACATGCAGATGCAACCTTGACATGCCATAGAAAGTGCAGCCAGACAGGTCTGGCTCTGTGACTCACTCCTCAGGCTGATAAAGGGAACTCCTGGCCTTGGAACATGTGGGAGCATCCACTGGCTGGGCTCCGTGATGATTATCCTAATGACGGAAGCTTGGCCTGCTCCCTCTCTTCACTCTTGATTCTTTTGAATTTCACTCTGAAACTCTAGCACGTAGGCCTTCACTCTGGCTAACAATGCTCCATCAACCCAGTTTCTAAAGACCCAGTGTGTGAGAAGGTGGGAGGGGAACCCCACAGAACTGGCAGAGACCGTGAGGGGGACCCAGGCATCTTACCTCCTCTTGCCTTGGGAGTCGTGTTCCTACAGTTTCTCGCTGTTGACACTTTTCCCTCCATTCTGCAAATCGAGACCGAAGGTTCTAGGAGGAAAAGGGAATAGACCTTCTTACACACATCCTTCCTCATCACACTGCACGGATACCACCTGCCAACTGTGTCCTCTGAATTGTCGCTGCAACTTAAAAAAGTGGAAACTAGCCGGGCTCGGTGGCCCAGCCTGTAATCCCGCGCCTTGGGAGGCTGAGGTGAATGGATTGCCCAAGCCCGCAGGTTCGAGACCCGCCTCCGCAACTTGGCGAGACCTCATCTCTACAATAAATCAAAAACCAGCCGGGCGTGGTAGCGTGCGCCTGTAGTTCCGGCTACTCGGAAGGCTGAGGCGGAAGGATCGCAGGAGCCCAGCAGGTCGAGGCTGCGGTGACTGGGAGCGGCCGCTGCACTCCAGTCTGAGCGACAGAGTGAGACTCTGACTCAAAAAAAAAAAAAAAGTGGAAACTTACCTTGTCGTTTTGCACTGTTGGGTCCAACTAGAAACAGAGAGCAGGGGCCCTGCTGGAATTTG